>BPLR01001598.1:0-262264 GCA_021605095.1 Caerostris extrusa
ATCATTTGAATTGTGAAATGATTCAGCATGTACCAACAGTATCAAAAGGTTGTTATTGTGAATTTAAACAAGATTAATGAATATTTGCATTTTTTATCTGCATAGAATATTTAAAAAGTTTTATTAGCTAAGTAATTGTAAATTGTCTAACGTTTCTTATAGCCACAATTTGTTACTGAAATATATTCAGACACCAGCGTGGGTGGTGTTTGCATTATACAAGAAAGAATTATAAGAAATAAATACATAAGAAAAGTGTAAACTATTTTATACATGTAAGACGATATTTAAACAGCTATATAAATGAATACTTGGGTGATAAAACATAAGATATTTATGATGGAATTTTTGCACATTAGATGATATTTAGAGACAACTATATAGATGAATACTATTTCAAATAGTTATTTAGTCATGAAATTTTATACATGAGATATTTACGAAATTTCCATAATGCAAAATGATATTTGAGCAATTAGATAGATAAATGATTAAAACAACTATTTTAAATGAGATATTTTAAGATGATATTTTACATACATAAGATAAAATTTAAGCTTTGATATTTAAACAAAGTTGTTAGACATTTTTCAGTTTGTTGGCTGTAACGCAACTCATGAATTAATTAGTAAACTCTAATTATAATAATTTAATTTAATTACTAATTTTAAATATCACTTTTAATTAATAATTTTATTCAATACTGAGCACAATGAATTTTTTTCTGATTGAAAAATGGAAAACGTAAGACAGGGGAAAAACAATTTTATTTTAACTAATGAAATTTTTTTCTTTATTCTGGATTTTTAAAATTGCTCGTTTTTTTTAAACTGTAATAAAATTAAAAATTTCAATTTTTTTAAACAACAAAATTAACAAATTTGCTCTCTTTGCCCTCCATTTGTAAGCAAGCACCGATTAGGTGAAAACGCCATGATAATTTATGTTAAAATAATTTTATTGCAAAACACACATTTTATTTAAGCCTTAAATGTGAAATTAATATTTTTAATGACTTTTTTGATGCTTTTATATCTCCGACTTCTCGTTTTTGCAGTGTCGAAAATCTTCATTAATATTTTTAAAACATTTTTCCTCCCTTTTCAACTTAAAGATTAAATCCTTCAATCTCTTAGAAACAAACTGAAAATCAAATATGAAATTAAAAAAAAAAAAATTTGTTCTTTGATGAATTTTTGTAATTTTTTCCTCCCTAACTTAAGTACGTTTATCGGAAAAAGAGCTATAAAAAATAATTATTGGGGAAAAAAACCCGGACGATTTAGTTTTTTTAATTCATTTAGAAATTCTATAAGTGGGAATGATTATTAATTTTATAGTTCTTTATTTCTTGTAAATTTTTTTTTTTTTTTCCTTTTTTTTTTTTTTTATAGTTTTTTTTTTTTTCTTTGCTGAGTTCGTGTGTTAATCCTATTAAGTTAAACATTAAGGTTGTAATTTTTTTCTTTCTTTTTAGTTCAAAAATGATACTAATACTTTTTAAGAGAATTATTCTAATAAAAGTTTCTTTTTTTTTTTTCATTATTTTTTTTTTTTTTCCAAAGTATGTTATTGGTATTCTTTTAGAAACGGCAAAGATTTAAGAAGGGCCTTTTGTATAGATGTACTTACGCTGGTAGAGGGTAATTTTTCATTTAAAACAATTATTATTAATTTTTTTCATATTTTTTTCTTGTTTTGGAGGACGTAATCATTCCAAAGTTATTTTCAAACAAAAGACAATTGTTAAAAGAACTTTTTTTTTCGTTTGAAATTTTTTTTCACTGACAGTTCTCGAATTTTAAATAGTCATTTTTGTTCGCCACTGATGAATGCTGCTTTGTTTAATTAATTAAAAATAAATTGCAATTTTGAATGCATAATAGACCGTTTGTTGATATAAAAGTTTTGCCCTCCTGCTGTTTTTTTTATAACTTATCATTATGGGCTTTATAATTTTTCTTCCTAAATACATGATTTCATAAATAATTTTTTCTTTTAATCTCATCATTTTATGTTGCTATGTAGGGGAAAAAATGAAATTGAAATAAGTATTTCTTTCATTTGGTTGAGTTATTTTGATGGTATTCTATTTAGTTTGAAAAACTGTCAGAGAAAAAAATTGAAAATTTCTTTTGCATAATATTGACGAATAAAATATGTTATATTTATATTTTAAATTCTTTTTTATGCGATTTTAAGTTTTTGGAGATGCATATTTTATCTAGCATTTTATTACTCCTTCCAATTAATACAACATAATTGGAAAGGTCTTCAGATCATGAAAACCTTTAAAAAATATTGTTAAGGTTGGTTTGTCTTTCTCTACGGTCATCTTAAATACAGTAAACAGACCGGACTTACAGTTTAAGGTAGTTTTGAATCAGTAACAAACATGCATGCCATCGCAAGATTCGAACCTGAAGTCTGTGATACCAGAACGCTGAGTCACTTGGCTATCAAAGCCGCTTCAGTATTGGGTTGGTAAGAAGGCACTTAAATTAGAAACCGACTTATATGGTAAAATCTGACCTGGTTTTTGCCAACCCAATACATTAAGTTCATTAGAAAAGAAATTGTCTTTAACAAATAAAAGGCATGGGGGAAACATTTTTTCTATTTTTGATTCTTTAATACATGGTGTATCTCTTCCCATTGAAGTAAGACCAACAACTTTAAATGCCTATTGGAAAAAGATTTGGCTGGGATGTGTTATTAGCCATATAGCCATACAAAATATCGACACTATCAAATGAGATCATTATTTTGGTACATGAATTTGACATAGATTGTTTAATAAGCCAAAACAAATGCATCATGCCCAACTCGTGGATCAGTGGCAAAGTGCGTCTATGCCAAGGATGGGTATCTAAATTCTGTTGGTCAGAAAGTTCTCCTGTGGGCTTCGAAGAAGTAAAGAGTTTAAACCTTCTGAGGAATCGGCTTTGTTTCCAAATTGCAGTGTCGAAAAATGAAGGGTGAAAAACTTTAGTCCATTTACAAAACATTTGAAACAAACTATGTTTAATTGAGCTGTTATTTTTTGTGTTTGAATGATCAACAACGAAGGATTATTCCCCATTTTAATATTTCTCTCCGCTACAGTAACATATGCGGCCTGGTGGCCAATTGGCTAGCTCTCTGGCCTTTGGCACTGCAAGCTTCAGATTCGAATCCTGATAGTGACATGAATGTTTATTAGTGGTTTGGAATCCACATTTAACTGTAGGTCCCCGTCTAATTAGCCTAAAGTGTGAACAAAATGACTGTTGAGCGACAAACCAAACCAAAACCGGCTACTACAGTAAGGTAGATGGTGGTGTTCCATGGTCTCACTCAATATAAGACTAAATAAACTTACCACATCTAATTAAATACAAATTATTATTAACAACATTGAATTATAAGTTAATAGTATATAAAAAAAACCTTTTTAAAAATGTGAATGTTTTAAAAACGTGCGATTTGCCATCAAATATATGCTAAAAGAATTGCTTAATGGCCACCCTTTACTGACTCTTCACAACGATGGAAACTTAATGTTATGCTCGACTCCGTTATCTTCCATTCCATCAGGACGTTAGGGAATTATCTCGCAAGTTAAGACAACGAAAATGTTGCTTTATCGTCGACAAACTTAAATATGGTGGGTGACTGGGGGAGGGATGGAAGGATTTATTTGCGTACCCAACTGTCTAAAGGAGCCCATTTCCGCACGATAATCTTGCGGCGGCTTTGTCAGAAGTGTTCGACAATCGTGCAGCGGTTGGGGGAGATTTTGAGATTGAAAAGCATAGTTTCAGATTGTGCCAAAGCTATTTTCTCTCATTTGGATGAATTATTGAGTCTTTTTAGATGTGCCGGCCCACTGTGAATTTTATGCTCGTGATCCTCCTTACATGTTAAGCGAAATGCCCAAAGCATTTGCTTATTGTAATTGCGAATAAATATTTAGGTGGCATGTGGAGTGCGTAGTTAATCTTTCGCATATTTAGTCAAATTTTGCCAGTTTGCGAATATCATATTTATATTCATAATCTTAAAATATGTCTCATCTTGTACATCATGCATGCCTATAAAAATTCTGATACCCTAATTTAGAAACAAAAACATTTTTACGCGTAGCTTTTAAAATCTAAAGTATTTGAACTAAAAAAGATTACTATCTGTTGAGAAATTATTAACATAAAAATCTCTCAACAAGTAAAATAAAGAACGTGTTACATATGATTACTGATAATATTTTATATAATGTCTCTTCTTCTTCATTGGCGCAACAGCCCCATGTTGGGACAAGGCTTGCTGACAGATTACGAGACCAACGAGGCTTTCTTTTACGGGGTAGGATTGTCAGCCCTACGGCCAACACTTTACAGTCATATTAGATTGGTACCTATGGTTTAAAGTGGATAGCAAACCATTACATCCATTTCACCGCCGGGACGCGAATCCCGAACCAGTGGCACCGAGAGTCAGAGCAATAGTCACTCGGCCATCAAGCCCCATTTTTAATTAACTGTAATTTAGCAGATATAAAGGTATAATTTGTTGCCTTTTATATTCCATATTTTGTCACTTTAGGATAGTCACTTAGTCACTTTGCCACATTTAGTCACCGTAGGGTATCTCTACGTTGTAAATATTGAAACGTTCACAATCCTTTAAAAAAAAGACGCCCTTAGAAATTGTTATTAATCACTATCCTTTGATAATACATAGGTGCATAATTGGATATTTTTCTGGGTATATGCACTATTGATAGCTGTATGTGTGAATATCGTGAAGAAGCTGTATATATATATTGAAGATATTGAAATCTTTTTATTTGTCATTTACTATTCTCAAACAAGAACCACATTATTTTGTGTATATTTATAATTTTTCTGCCTTGCTGAGCAGTCGGAGAGGTAAAATAATATGAAATAATATTCAATAAGGAATTTATAATTATTATTGAAGAAAGATAAAAACAATTTTGATGTTTCAAACATTTAAATATCTTTTACTATTTCTCTCTTTTTAATTTAAAAAAAATTTCTGTTGAGATTTTTTTTTTTTTTTTAAAGATTTGAAATTCAGATTACCTTACCTGACCTGATATTTTTGAATTAAATGTAGTTTTATTATGGTTTCTTTTTTTTTTTGTGTGATTATTATTATATTTTTTTTACTGCCATTGTGTTCAATTGTGCGGAGAAAAAAACTGCCAAAAACAAAAGTTCAATTTCCATTATATGCTCCAATCTTCTCAACATTAAGACAGATGTCATACTGCACACATTTATTCCCTTTACATGAATGAGTCTTGAGATTCTTTTGTTTTCTTTTTCGATTCCATTTCCATATTTTTCTTGATGGAAAATTATATTTTCCATAAAAAAAAAATCGGAGAATGATTGTTATGAAAAAAAAATTCGCCTTTTGTCTTCTAATTGTGATTTATTAAACATGCAATTTCATCTGTGTTCACCTATTTTGGGCACACTCTTAAAATAATGCAGTTCATTCACCCCTGCGTAGGGTCAAGAGACTACGGAAGCTCATACATACCTAGACTTGTTTACACATTTTTATTCTGTAAATAAGACTCTACTCACGCTGGATAGGTATCCCGATATCCTCCCACAATGCCTCATTCAATTGTTTTTCAGCCACTCTAGATTTGTGTGTGATTGTCAGTGTGATGCATATTACTACTATTTTTTCCTTTTCTTTGTCTATGAAACATTATGTAAACAGTATATTCATGCTTTTCTCTCTTCCTATTTACATGGTTGGTTTGCTTTAGCTTGTCGAGTTAGCGATTTATGTGGTACTTACTTATTTCAGATTGAGCCTAAACCCACTAGTGTCAGAAATGGCAGCTGTCGTTCATTTTTTAAGGCAATATGTTACAAAATGTGGTTATGTATTTATTTAAAAAAAAAAAAAAAAAAAAAAAGAGTTTTTAGGTTTTAATGGGGCTTTTTATACACGCCGAATAGTTTCTAATTATGTAATTAACTAATCTTTCAGTACAGGAAAGGCATTGTATTTTCGAATCTGATACCTGTTTTTATTTGTTTATATGAAAATATTTAAGATTGGTTAGGTTTGTCACTCTACGGTCATTTTGGGTACGCTTTAGGCTAATTAGACGGGACCTACAGTTTAACGGGGATTCGAACCACTAACAGACATCCATGTATATATACAGGATTTGAACCTAAAGCCTGTGGTACTAAAGATAAGAGCGCTAGTCAATAGCTGATTGTTAGAGATCACAAAAGAGATTACATTGCACAGACATTTTACAAGGATTAGTTGGCATATAAGGTTTGGTCTGTCGCCTTAGTGTCGTTTTATGCTCACTTTAGGCTAATTAGACCGAGACCAACAGTTTAATGTGGATTCGAACCACTAACAAGTATCCGTGTCATCGGCAAGATTTGAACTTGAAGCCTGTGCTACCAAAAGCTAGAAGGCCGCTTATATATAATTGGATATTGGTACAAATATTTTTATTTTTTCCCCTCTAAAAACAGCGAAAATTACGCTTTGAATTTCAAAATTTGTAACTTGTTAATTTTTACATTCAAACCGATAACGATGCTGTGTATAGAAATTAAACATTGAAATGATCGTTTTTTCTACGAATTCAATGCAAAATTTCGTTTGTAATAAGAAATTTCGTTTCTTCTGCAACCTACTCATCTCACTGTATTATCACACCAAATCCCTATCTTTTATTCCGGTGATCCCTTTATAGCCATCCCGATAACACTGTCCTCCCAAATGACACTATTACCGTGAGCTTGTTCTTACCGAATTCCCCCTTTTTCTCTTTCCATCATTTCTGGGATCAGGCAGCTGAGATGCTTATTTGCCGAATAATCCATCCAGTATCCACCCCAATGAAGGCGTATAAATGACCATCCTTTTCCTGCCGAGGCGGTATCGCAGATTACACAAAAACTTGTCCCTAAGATTCGGTTATTGGATCTGGATCATCTCCCCCAGAGAAGGCGAGACGTTGTAGTGATGCTATCGGAGGGTGGAAGTATCGACACTTGGAAAAGTACCGTAGGGACGCTGTAATCAGTCTCAGGAAGCTTTCTTTTCCTGTATTCTTCTCTTTCCCTGCACAGTTGGGTGCTTGTGCCTGCGTTTCATTACGTTTTCGCCACTTGGATTGGGGTGGGGGAGTTTCTTTTTCTATTTTGTCCTTTTTCCAATTATCTTGTTTTCTGGATCTATGTCGAGGATGAGAGTTGTTGGGGATGTTAGAATTCAGAGGTAGGGGCTTCCTATATATAACACAATGGTTATTGCAACTGTGACAGAAAAGTTAGTGTGGTATATCCCGGATGACAAAACCAAAATATGAAAGATTCATAGATGAATCTCGAAGTTTGTACTTGCAAAATAGATTTCCATTCCAAAAAATATGGTCAACGTCGCAATTTATTATTGTCAGCGTCTTTTAATCCACGCCAATGTCAATTAGGGGTTTTTTTTTTACTTTATAATTGATTTTTGAGTTTTTAATTTTTGGACCCAGACGAAAAATAATATTTTGTTACGTTTTTTTTTTTTTTTTTTTACCTGCCATAAGGACAATAAAATCACCAGGAAATAAACACAGTGACTTAATTTGTAATTTTAATTCAAATTATTTACAGGACCAGTTTTTGATTTAAATAAAAATTATGCATTTAACAGGTTTAATTTTTCCGTAGCCCTGATTTTAAAAGGCCAATTTGAGTAAGTTTTTTTTTTTTTTTTTTTTTTTGTTGTTCAATATTTTTCATTTACATTTTTTAAAAAAATATATTTTACTTTAATCCCATACTTTAATTCTGATATTTTTTATTTGATTACTTCTTTCAAAATGACTGTTTGTCTAACAAATTAATTCATTCATCTGTGTAAGAAAAGGCATTTCTGTTGTTTAATTTTCTTGAAATAATTAGCTTTTTGTAATTACGAAACATTCACGCCTACTTTGCTTGTAATTATTCATTTTGCAACTTAAATGTGTGCAATTTAGACAGTCTACTGTATATTGTTAATTTAATTAAATTTTTCTGTTTTATTTAAATGATTGTTTAATAGGGGGAAAATAATGACTGCATCACTTTTGTAATAAAATATGCTACCGCAATTGTTTACATTTTGTTGCTCTCGAAATTGGTTACCATTCTTTTCCCTCTTTCCAAAATTGTTATATTTACTTAGGTTATCTTCCTAATAAAAAATAAATACGCTGAAAACGTATAAATGTATACATATCGTAGTAACAACAAAAACAAACAAAAAACAAACAGCGAACGCATCTTAGAAAGACAAACAAACAGATCCATCATCTTGCAGCTGATAATTTATATTTCTCTCCGCAAGATGTTTTTCTTCTTCTTTTAACTTTTTATTTGATCAATTTATTTTTCATTACAACTGCAAAAAAAAAGCAATCGACAAAGATACATCCTCAACAACCCCCCTCCAGCCTCCCCCGTGTCGCTCAGTTCTGCCCCCTCACCCCCATTCTTTCCCATAAAGTTTGCCGGAATAAGGCATGGGTCGCATTCCCATTCTTTCCACCCTGTGGTGTCTGTCCCCCAAGTGCTCTTTACACACACTTAATTGCAAAAGGGGGAGTGGGACAGAGGGTGGATGGAAGATGGGAGTTCTGATAATGGTATCGATGGTATGTTTCGCGGATTGTACCAGACGATTCCTTCACCCCCTCCCCCTTCCCCATCCCTTCTAGAAGTCTATATTGGAAAGCAACAGATGGGAAAGGGCTTTTTAATCGACTTCTACGGTTGAGGTTACGGTATCTGAGGGAATTCCTTGTATTGGAATGTTGTGTTTGTGGTGTTTTTTGAAGACTTCATCACTTTTTTTTTTTTTTTCATTTCTCTGAAGAGTAGGGGTGGGGCGGAGATATATATTTCGCCTCATTCTATAGATTTTATTATATTTCATTTTCATCTTCCAATATTGGAAAAAAAAGTTTCTATGAAAGAAACCACAACCAATGTCACACCGGATAATTGAAACTTGGGTATAAAGCAAGTTTTGTTTTCTAACTCGGATTGTATCAAACCGTTTTCAAAATTAGATTTAATAAATATTGTTTTAAAATTCCAATTTCATTTTCGTAATGTAGTTCATTCAACATAACCATATTACTTTATTGGAGGGCATTAACGATTTTATTAGAGTGTTATCGGTAAACTCTTTTCCTGTTTTAAATCCTTGGCTTGTACCAAACAGTACGTATACCATACGAATTTTTCTATAAAAAATAAAGTGAAAATGATTAATCAATTCCCATATAAAAGCAATTGTGTTATAATTAGCATATTACACATTTATGGGGTTGTATGAAATAATTTAAACATTGTTTAATACTGAAATACAAAAGTAGTAAATTGATAAATATGCATAAATAAAAATGTACCAATTTTAATTTTTTTTTTTTCCTACTTACACCTCGATTCGAATCTACGGTCATTTGAAGCCTGAAGTGGTACCATAGGACAGAACTCTGGCCAGTTCGCCATCAGGCCGCTTATACCAGGCTGAAGATCGCCTTATTTGACTTAAACTAAAAATCGATCGAAAAGAACTTTGCATCTTTCTCCTCGGAATGTTCGAAAATAATATGAAAACATCTCTCTAGAAAACTACCAATAGACCTTGACCCATCATGGAACTGCTGCTCCTATGAAGAAATATGTATGTATAGCTTAAACGTTAGTGGTCTCTTCCACAAATCTATGGCTGTTCAACTAATGAATGCCCCTCCCACTAATGTATGCCGATGGTTGTAGTATTACTATATTGGGGCCTGACGGCTGAGTGACTAACACTCTGGCGCACGGTGCCACAGGTTTCGGATTCGAGTACTGACAGTGCTATGGATGCTTGTAGCGGTTCGGAATACATTTTAAACCGTAGGTCCCGGTCTTATATGATTATAGAGCGCTGGGCGTAGGGCTGGCAATCCTACCCCATAGTAAAAAAACATCTCCTGTTTCGGAATCTGCCAGTAGGCAGACGGGCTTTGCCCACCTTGGGATTGCTGCGCCATTGAGGAAGAAATGTTCCATATATATATATTGTTAAGCGTTGATGAAAAAGCTATTGTTTGCAAGCACAATTTCCGAATGTTAATCAACATCATTTGCTAATAATAATTCTTTGTCTCAAATTGGATAATATGAATATTTACAATTAAAAAGAAAATCCTCTTGTCGCTATTTCAGGGAACTGAACTCGCAGTTATTGTTTCCGATTCATCTTAGAATGTAAAAAGTGAGCTAAAATAATATCTTCATGTCGCCTGGTTTATTTCTACATATAGCTTTATTATGCTTGAATTGCTGTTTCTTTAGAAACATTAACATATTTAAAATCCCAAAACATCCCCGTACATCTTAATCGGTAACGGCTTGCGTTATTTTATTTCACGCATCGAGGCATTTATAAATGACGGAATTGAAAAGCTCAGCAAGCATTGTTTCCATGTTAAAGAATGAAAGGTTTTAGTTTTATTTCCAAATCAAGACAAAGAACTTATGCTTTTATGGCTTAACCTTTTGTTTGCCATAAAATTAATTGAATCCTGGTGGGTACGCTATTTTCCTCATGACGACACACATTGTTCTGAAGCTTTAGAGACACTCCCACGTTCGTGTATGTTTGGTTATTTTAAAATTAAAATTAACCTAACCGGGAAAAAAAAAAAAAAAAAAAAAAAAAAAAAAACACACATTTTGTTGAAGAACTGTTTACAGAAAAAAACATTGGATAACGAAAAAATGTTTTTTATGTTAATAATAAACAATATTTTTATTTTATGTTATCATTGTTTCGTAAATATAGATTGTATGTTACTAAATAATTTATATTCCTGCTAAATTTTTTTTCCTATTTTTAATTTACCATTAAATTCAATGGCCACTTGAATGGGTGATTTCTTTTTTAATGCTTATGTTTTCCTTTTTTTTTTTTCCTAACTCTGTTCATATAGGAAATTGCATTAAAAAAAAAAAAAAAAAAATATTTGTTACTTTTTTTCGTTTTTATTTATGGTTTTTATTTTGCGTTTTTGCTTTTATATCTCTTCCATAATTTGTAATAAATAAGACAAAACAAGTTCAAATTACTCAAATAGGAAATTATTATTTGTAACCGTATCTGTTTCGATTCATTTGAAATTAAAATGAAATTCCAGTTCGGGATAAACACAATGTTTATTTTGTTTCTTTAAATTTCTTATAAGCAGCTTATAACAACTGAACAATATAAATGTAACTGAAATGAAAAATAAAAATAAAGTAAATACATTTTACAAGAGTTACTTTAGAATAATAAGTTGACCCGTTTTATTGCTTACATAAGGGCCACTTGACAACTGGCAGTATACTCTATTGTAATTGGTATGTTCTTGATTTTCTTCTGTTGTAAAACATATGTGGACTAGTTTCCATGAAAAAAATATAAAAGGGAACAATCCTATCTTTTTATTTCTATGTACATTAAAAACTTCTTAAATATACATTAAAACCTCTTACATATGTGATTGAAAAATTATATATATATATATATATATATATATATATATAATTTTTCTCAAATATATATATATATGAATATTTGCAATATATAAAATATATATATATATATATAAATACAACCTTCGCCACATATATATATATATATATATATATATATATAAATAATATACAACATTCGCCACATATATTATTTAGGGCGAAGGTTCAATCCACTGACGTCTTTGATGTAGACACTGTTTCATAAAAACGAGGATCCCCGATGGCGTTTGTGATGTTTAGCATCTTGCTTCGTGAATCAGACTGATTGGCGGAAGTTTTCCGGGTTTTCTCCCTGCAAATGTGGGGAAGTTCCCTCTAAAAAGTCCTTCCTGAAGGCACTGCCCTTCTTCAGTGTCAGGGGGCCAAGTCAGACTTCTACCTCCGGGTGGTGTCTGATGGCCAATTAGCTAGTGCTCTGGCATTTGGTACCACAAAACAGGTTCAAACATCCAGTTTGGTACAGGTTCAAACATCCATGGCGGGGCCATGGATACTTGTCAGTGGTTCGGAATCCACGTTAAATTGTAGGTCCCTGTCTAATTAGCCCTCGTGCGCATAAAATGATCGTAGAGTGACAAACCAAACTAAACTTCTACCTGCTCTATCATAACAGAAGCTGCCCCTTTCCCTCCATCCATGAGGACACACAAAGCTCATGGACTTGGTCTAGATGTCGCTGTCCACCATGTGTGATAAGAAAAAAGAATATATATATATATATATATATATATATATATTGGAGCATTATATAAAATTAACTTTGTCAATAAATCAAGAACGAAAATAAAATAATAATAAATAAATAAATAAACAACGAAAAATGCTTTTGCACTCATCCGAGCCAAACACTACCTTCCAAAATTAAATCTGCTAATTCCCGTGAACCTGAAATGTCTAAACCTCTTTCTGCGCCCTTTGTAACTGGGGCGCACCGGGGCGATGTACGATTCAATACCAAGCGAAGCGTTCCTGTAATTTTACGAAAACTCCTCCGTTAAATGAGGAAGCAGTTAATGACGGAAACGCCGCGGAAACTGCAACTTTTGTTTTCTGTTGTTGTTGGCTGCGCCCCATTCGAATCGAAATTTAGAATCCAGATGTGCAGGGGCGGTGGCGACACAATGGGTTTTCGTTGATAAGGAAGTTGATCCGAGGTTGGAAAATTTTGTTTGGACGGCTGAATTCGCGGAAAGCATTCTCAGAAATCTGATTCGGGCGAGGAAAAGGTTATGGCTTCGGGTTTTGGTGGATTTTGTTTCTGTTTCTGGATTTTTTGTTTTTTGTTTCTGGATTTTTATTTCTTCGGAAGAGAATGCTTTGTGAGTATTTCCTTTTTTCAGGATATTGGTGTCAACCTTGTTTATTAATTCATTTATTTTTTTTTTTAGTTTACCGTATCATCTTTTAATGGGTGTTGCTGTTTGTATTTATAGTTCTGGAATTAGATTATGTTTAGGTTAAAAAAAAAAAAAGAAATGATTCGAAATAGATAAGGTATTTAAAAAAAGTAGCTAAAAAGCAAAGAAAAGCTGAGCAAATAACGCACTCCTGTTAGTTTTGTTATTTATTCTTTAATATATGAATTTCGTTACAGTGACGATAAATGTTAACTTAATCCTTATTTTTCATGCATTAATTTAATTGATCAATCCAATGTAGCAGATTTATGGAGTAAATTAATATTGTTGTTGTTCTAATGCAGCTGGCAATACAGAGACTTATGTTTATGCCATAGCAAGGGCTGCACCGTGGTTACTCATTTAGTCACTACCCAAGGGCACATGCAGCTTGAAGATATGCTAGGGACGCGAGTAACACTACCCCAACAACGCTCTACTATCATATTAGACTGGGACCTACAGCTTTAAAGTGGATTCAGAACCACTACAAATATCCATGGCACCGCCGGAACTCGAACCCGAAACTTGTGGCACCAAACGCCAGACCTCTAGACACTCGGCCATTCAGGCCCCTCCTTAGTTTGACTACATAGTGGGAGTTTTACGAGTTTTCTCCCATACGATAGGAAAATGCAGAGTATTTGCCCTAAAAAGTCCATGAAAGCACTTCCCTTCTTCAGTGAAACAGAGCCAGGTCAAACGTCTACCCTACAGGTGCTCCATCACAACAGAAGCTGCTCCTCCCCTTTCCGCCTTTCCATGAAACCACACAAAAGTAATTTATTTACTGCTCCAATATATATATACATACTGGAGCAGTATATAAAATTAACTTTGTCAGAAAATCAAGAACGAAAATAAAATAATAAATAAAAGTAAATAAACAACGAAAACGCTTTTGCACTCATCCGAGCCGAACACTACCTTCCAAAATTAAATCTGCTAATTCCGTGAACCGAAATGTCTAAACCTCTTTCTGCGCCCTTTGTGACTGGGGCGCACCGGGGCGGATGTACGATTCAATGCCAAGCGGAGCGTTCCTGTAATTTTACGAAAACTCCTCCGTAAATGAGGAAGCAGTTAATGACGGAAACGCCGCGAAAACTGCAACTTTTGTTTTCTGCTTCTGCTGTTGTTGTTGGTTGCGCCCCATTCGAATCGAAATTTAGAATCCAGTTTTGCAGGGGCGGCGACACAATGGGTTTTCTTTGATAAGGAAGTTGATCCGAGGTTGGAAAATTTTGTTTGGACGGCTGAATTCGCGGAAAGCATTTTCCAGGAAATCTGATTCGGGCGAGGAAAAGGTTATGGCTTCGGGTTTTGGTGGATTTTTGTTTCTGTTTCTGGATTTTTTTATTTTTGGTTCTGGATTTTTATTTCTCGGAAGAGAATGTTTTATGAGTATTTCCTTTTTTCAGGATATTGGTGTCAACCTTGTTTATGTATTTATTTATTTATTTTTGTAGTTTACCGTATCATCTTTTAATGGTGCTTCTGTTTGTGTTTATAGTTCTGGAATAAGATTATGTTTAGGTTAAAAGAAAAAAAAAAAATGATTCAAAATAGATAAGGCATTTTAAACAAATTAGTGAAAAATAAAAGAAAAAAGTTAAGCAAACAACGTACTCCAGTTAGTTTTGTTATTGATTCTTTCTATTAATATATAACTCCGCTACAGTGACGATAAATAACTCAACCCTTATTTTTCATGCATTAATTTAATTGATCACCCGCCATTCTAGCAGACTTAGTTTGATTTGTCCCTATATTGTCACTTTTTGCACACTTTGGGCTAACTAGACCGGGACCTACAGTTTAATGTGGATTCCGAACCACTCGCAAACATCCATGCCACCTCCAGGATTAGAACCTGAAGCCTGTTGTACTAACAGCTAGAGCGATAGTCAATTGGCTATCAGACTTGTTTTGATGAGTTAGATAAATATATAATTCCATGGAAGAAACTCCGTATTGCGATTCTAAATTATAGCGAATTCTCTATTTATAATTTCTAAAAGAAATTGAGAATTGTGTCTGCCAATAAGGCCTTTTATGACTTAAAAGAAATCTGTTTAAATCACTGTTCATATGCAGAAAAACTAAACTCTTGTCATATAAAACCCTTATACCTATTTAGGTCTATGGCACTGAAACATAGAATTTGGCAAGATCTGATGAGGTACATTTGAACGAAAGATTTTAAGGACTATTATGGGAGGTGTTAGGAGAAGACGATACAACGCAGAAGTTTGTAAATGCTATAAAGTCCCAGATTTATAAAATTTTTACATTTAATATTTATGAAATTTATTAAGATCTCTAAATTGAATTGAGCTGCTCATGTATTTAGAATGAATGGCTCGTTTTGGTAAAGCCACTGGGACAAAGAGGACCCAAGTTGCTATGGATTTGAAAAGATTGAAATGATTGAATGCAGTTAAAAAAGATTTTGCTGTACCCAGAGGAATGCATGGAAATCTTTTCAAAGGAAAGCCTTTGGCCCACCCAGGGCTGTCGTGCTATGGATGATGAAAAGGAATTGAGTGATGTATTTCAAATAACATTAATTGTACCAAAAAATAGATTTATATTTAACTCCATAATAAAAGTTTGATTATTTTCTCCTTCTTTAATACCCAACAAAATCTTGTGGTGGGATTGGGATAAAATTCAACATCAGAATGCATTTCAAAGTTCAAATAAAAGTTGTGTTTTTAAAAAATTGCCGATTTTGTCAATTGTGGGCAATATTCACATTATTTCAAAAATATAAGTTATATGGTTGGTTCATTTAATTTTAGAACATTATGAATTTATAATTTTTTATTACAAAACTTCAAACTCACGAGGATCATATAAATAAATAAAGAAAGAAAAATTTTTATTTGATAGTCATTTGGCATTTAGGTTTAAATTTATTTTGATGATATTTAGATTTATTGAATGCAATTGGCTGGCATTGGCATTTAGTGTAAGGATTTTCGTTGGTTGGAATTTAGTATACTTGGAATAACCAACAACTATCATTTTTTTTTCCCCTTTTTCTAACCGATAAGAAATGTTAGAATTCAAACACAAACGCAAAATGAAACATGACGTAATTGCCATTTAACTAAATTATCTTGATGGAAAAGTAAAAAGGATGTTGTTCCTAATTTATTTAACTGAAACGGAAGGAAAAAGAAATTGGTGTCTGTTGAGATGGATCGCACGAGGAACCAAAAGCAATCCGAAAAAGTATATTTTTCTTCTGTAAGTGTTCTTGGTCAACTTAAGAAAATCAGTTTAAAGATTTGTTATATTTTACATTATATTGACTAAACCATTTTTTTTTTTTCATTTAATATTCATAATGTAATGATATTTCAGAATTTTACTCTGTATCTATTTGCTTAGACCAGGGGGGGGCAACCCAAATGATCTTCGAGCCACTTTGGAAATGCATCATACAAAATATGTCCCTCTATTAGATTTTGAGCCACTATAGACATTTTTTTGGGAGTGAAAAATTGAAACATAATGAGTTATGAATTATTCTTACAAGTAAACATAGATAATATAATAATAATGATACTAAACGCAAACTGTATAGAAATATATAAAACTAAAAATGAAATATAAAAATATATCAATATAAATGAGATAAAAAAATTAAATTATTGAAAAATATTTATTTTACTAGTGCAATATGTTTGTTTCTCCACCCATCATGAGTTCGCAGAATAAAATTTAATCATTCTGCGAACTCATAACTGTAAACTCTTAAATAAAACAGGTAGCATCTGTCATATATTCGCAAGAATATTATTTTAAAATGAAAGTCATAATTTAATTAATTTTTTTTTTAATATAATGGTTTTCACTACTTTGGGCATTATAAATTAAGTATATTTTGTAAATGTGTGATAAATCTCACGGGCCAAAAGTATTCATTGGCGGGTTCCCATCCCTGTTCTAACCGATAAGAAATGTTAGGAATTCAAACACAAACACAAGATGAAACAAGACGTAATTGCCATTTAACTAAATTATCTTGATGGAGAAAAAAAAAAATGTTGTTCCTAATTTATTTAAGTGAAACGGAATGAAAAAGAGATCGCTATGTCTTTTGAGATGGATGTCGCAAGCTAATGGATGAGAAACCAAAAGTAATCTTTAAAAAAATAAACAAAAAAAAAAAAAAAAATAGCTTTTTCCTCTCTTAAGTATTCTTTGGTCAACTTAAGAAAATCATTTTAAAGATTTGATGTGTTTTACACTACATTGACTGTGTTAATTTTTTATTTATTTATTTAATATTTGTAATGTAATGATATTTTAGAAATCTTATCTAATTATTTGCTTAAACCAGGGATGGGCCAAATTAGTGAAAACCAAATTATTAAAGTAATACATTATTTGTGCATCCGTATATTCAAAAATTACATCAAATATGCAAAAAAAAAAAAAAAAAAAAAATACCTTACAACTGCTTTTGAAAGTCAATTCTGTAATTTAGAATTATAAAATATTTCAAAAAGTTTTTGAAATTTATTTATCTCCCTTTATGTTGAAATCGACTCGGTCCCAGAATATCACCAAATGGAACTGGTTGGCTTACAATGCAATATTGCAATACGAATTAAAATACATTTTTTTAAAAATCAGAATCAAAAATAGATTTTTATAGCACTTAGAGATATTTTCCCATTTGCGAAATCTGGCACAAAAAGTTGTTAGCCCTTTGTGTTCTAATTACAACTGCGAATCGTTGTTTTTTGAAAATGAAATTGGCCAAACACAAAACATGCTCAAACATAACGGACGCTAAACTGCAACACCCATTACGATGTACAAATACCCAAATTGAGATCAATTTGCAAAAGCTAAGTGAAAGAATGGAAAAACAAATATCGCACTAGTAAAATAAATTTCATTTTTTTTATTAAATTTATATTTGTATATTTCATTTTAAGTCTTATATATTTCTTTACAATGTGTATTTAGTATCGTCATCATTATTATTGTATTATCTATGTTTACATATAAGAATAATAGTAAACACAATAATAATAATAACTCATTATGTTTCAATTTTCACTCCAAAAATGTCTATAATGAGTCTACATCCAATATGGGGATATTTCAATTAACTTATTACGTCCTGCCCGTAGGCGTCCGAAAACCGAATGACCTTATTGCAATAGCAACCCACTCAAGCACAATTGTGGCCCAGAACTTCCACCAAGCACATGAGCTGGTCCAAACCCAGCATGAGAAGTCCCACCATGGGACCTGGGGCTAGAACTCTTTTTATTTAGGAAATCAAAAATACAGGAAAATATAAGACACAACACAGGAAAGAGTTACAATACAAACGAACGATGAACCCGGTTACAAGAAATACATATACAAATACATACGGAAAAGACAGAACACAAAAAGAACAAAACCTGGAATAAAAGAGAATAAAAAATGAAAAAGTTCCTCCGAAAGAAAAGTTCGTTTCGGTAGGGGTTGACTAAGTTGATAAGTTCTGGAAAGTTAAATTTTGGTGGCAAAGGGCTTTGTCACGGAAACTTTTTCACGCTGGTTTTTCTTTGTTTGAGTTGAGGTACTTTGAAGCCATGGTCGTGAATATTTAAGCTGGGGTATCTTCATTTTCTAATGAACTGAGGAGAGTTTGAAACTTATGTTTCATGATCTCCCTCAGTCCATTTCTTGATTTGTTATTAAAAATTAACAGATCAATTGCAGATTTCTTGAAGTTAGGCGGGAAGAATTTCTGTCGAATGCTGTCCCACTGGGGGCAATCAAAGATCAGATGCTTTCTGACCTCCAGTGAGTGGCCACAGGTGCAGGCTGCAGCTTTACCAAAAATCTGTTTTGGTAAGCCTAGAGTTCCATGCCCAGAAATTATCTGGTTAACATAGAAGTCTTCTTGGACTCTAGTAAGGTTAACCTTGGGGAGGCCAATATGGGGATATATAATTTCATATGCGACCCACGGAGTTATGATGTATTTCCAAAGTGGCTCGCAAGATCATTTGGGTTAGCCACCACTGGCTTAGTCATTTCCAGCAAAACAAAACGCAAATAAAGATGAATACCACGATTGTACCATCTGGTGAAAGCTTCGTCTTGTTTACAAGATTTCATTACTTTTTACTACTAAGTCCTGGCACCGCTGCCATGTTCTGCCGCAGTTTGTCGTCATCGTGTTCGTTACAATGATGACGAGAATTTGGTATAAATCGTCGGTCTCATTTCTTTTTATGGGCCCTTATCCTATTTTCTTCCGCTCCTCATGCACCCAACCCCCATTTTCAAGTAGTTGGGGGTACGTATATGAAACTCTAGATTCATATCTCCACGACGATAAATCGCCAAATAATGTGACATGAAATCGTTGCTGGAGACAAGCACGACAAGAACTATCTCATGTAGTTTCCAATATGTTTTTAGGACCACCAGAGATCTCTCTACACCACCATGGAAATATCCGGCCACACACAGAGCGATGTGGTTATATGCAAAAAGACAAGGAAGGGGGGGGCGATATAAAGTAATGACCCCCTTTCTTTAAGATGGGAGAAAGTTTGTGCTATAAATTCAAAAATTTATGGCCGGAGGCTAGTTTTTTTTTTCTTCTTGTTTTCCTTCTGGTTTGTTCTCAAGAAAGTAAATGGTTCGCGTGCCCTCCTCTTTTTGAAGATTGCAGGAGATTTACCTTTTCTTTTTTGGGAAATAAATGCGACTGTTCTGTTTTGGAAAAGGGACCGAAACTGCATTTGTTTTCCCTCGTCTACTCTACAGACCTTTTCTTTGTCTTCTCTTTCGGTTTTCCAGTGAATTATGATTTTATTTTACTCAAAATCAGTTTAAGTCCTGGTGGTGAAATGTTTTTTTTGCATATATCATCGTTTTGAGTTGATTTATTGCTTCTTTTGGTGAGATGTTTAGTCTAGTAAATATTTAATGTATTGGTATTGCAAGTTTGGAAGACAAACCACAATGCTGTTTGCATTTATAGGTATATGTGGTCATAAAAGAAATGTTTAGTGCAAAAATAGGTTATAAACATTTTATAATCTTAACAAGTAATGGTTGAATGCAGTTGATAGAAAAACGTATAGACACGTTATTTTCCTTTCTCAAATTTCTTTTGTTGGAGGGGAAGGGGAAATTGGATTAAAGTAGAATAATCTAACATCTATATTAAAATTTTTTTTTTTTAAAAACGGGTACAAGTGTGGCATACATACTAGTTTTTCTCAAACTGTGAAGTGTGATATAAAAGATAAAATTTAAACATCTTAAGCCAAGTGGAAAATTAAAAGGGGGAAAAAAATGAAACAGCATCTTGTAGAGCATTTTGATTTTAAATTGTTTTAAATTTCAAAATTACTTATTGTTATTTTCTTTTTCGATTTCCTTCTATGTCTCCTATTTTTTTTTTTTCAGTAGCTTCTCGGAAATCGCAGTTTAAATATTCTCTAAAGAATTTAAAAATTGATAACAACATAAAATTTCGAAAACAAATTTGATCAAAAACTGGGCCGTTTGTTAAATTGATAACCACGATTCTTAAATCCGTTTAAGTCCTGACAGTGAAATGCTTTTTGCATATATATAATCGTTTTCGAATTGATTTATTGCTCTTTTTGGTGAGATATTTAGTCTAGTAAATATCAAGTTTGGAAAGACAAACCAAAATGCTGCTTGCATTTATTTATTTATTTTCTGTTGAAAATATGTGTTCATAAAAGAAATGTTTATAAACTTTTTTTATAGTAATCTTAACAAGTATTGGTTGAATGCAGTTGATAAAGGAATACATAGACACATAACGTTGAAAATAGTTTACCTTTCTCAAATTTCTTTTATTGGGGATGGGGAAATTGTATTAAAGTAGAATAATCTATACACTTGAAAAACACAAAAAAAAACACAGGATACAAGTTTGGCATACGTACTAGTTGTTCTCAAGCTCAAGTGGAAAATTAACAAAGAAATAAAAAATATATGAAACAGCATTTTGTTGAGCATTTTGATTTTAAATTGTTCTAAATTTCAAAATTACTTATAGTTATTTTCTTCTTCGATTTTTTTTCCGTGTCCCCTATTGAATTTTTTTACATTGACTTCTAGGAAATCACAAAATTATTCTCTGAAGAATTTAATAATTGATAACAACATAACGTTTCGAAAATAAATTTGTTCGTTGAATTGATAACCACGATTCTTAAATAAGGTCTGATAGTGAAATGGTTTTTTTTTGCATATATATCATGCTTTGATTTATTAGTCTAGTAAGTATTTAATGTATCGCAAGTTTGGAAAGATAAACCACAAAACTGCTTGCATTTATTTATTTTTTTTTTGCATAAAATATATGATCATACAAGAAATGTTTATAACCTATTTTTGCACTAATCTTAACAAGTAATGGTTAAATGTAGTTGATAAAAGAATACATAGACACATAACGTTGAAAATAGTTTACCTTCCCAAATTTCTTTTGTTGAGGAGGGGGATTAGTTTAAAGTAGAATAATCTTTACATTTAAAAAAAAAAAAAACAGATACAAGTTTGGGCATACATAATAGTTGTTCTCAAGTTGTGATAGAAAGAGATATAAGAGATAAAATTTAATTTAAAACATCTTAAGCCAAGTGGAAAATTAACCAAAAAAAGTTCTAAAAAAATATGAAACAGCATTTTGTTAAGCATTTTTATTTTGAATTGTTCTAATTTTCAAAATTACATATAGTTATTTTCTTTTTCGATTTTTTTTTTTTTTTTTTTTTCCGTGTCTCCTATTGAATTTTTTTGCATTAACTTCTAGGAAATCGCATTTCAAATATTCTCTAAAGAATTTAAAAGTTGATAACAACATAACGTTTCGAAAACAAATTTGATTAAAAGTCGGGCCAATTCATTTAATTGATAACCACGATTCTTAAATGTTTAATTTTTAATGTAAATAGTTATCAGCTAGTTGTCATTTCATTCAATATACTCATTGCTTTTTTTTTTAAATAATAATCTTAAAAAATTATTTAAATTAATTATCTATAAATCAATAATAAAAAAATTAAACTAAAAACAACCGTCTAGTTAATTACATTAATTTATTTTATTATTATTTTATATAAAAATTATTACGATATTTATTTAATTATTATTACCATTTAATGTAAAAATTAATGTTATATAGTTCTCGTGCGAATGCGACTACGCGTGGAGATGGAAAGAGAAATGTTTAAATAAACTGTATCCACCATGTATTCTCACGAGAACTATATAGAAAGAAAAGAAAAATATTTAAATAAATTTTACTGCAGATATGTGGCAACTGTAGAGTGTCCGATAGCTTTAAAAATTACAAGTTGGTTAGTTGTAGTTTAAGCCTTACTTTGTAGTCATTGCTTTGCGTTTGTAGAAAATATGTGATACTTTTGTGTCTACATCTCTTCTCAATTTTAACGTCCTGATGGCCAATTGGTTAGCTCTCTGGCCTATGGTTTCCGGCATCAGGTTGAAATCGTGGCAGTGGCATGGATGTTTGTGAGTGGTTCGAAATCCACGTTAAACTGTAAGTCCCAGTCTAATTACCCTAAAGTGTGCAAAAATGACCGTTGAGCTACAAACTAAACTAAAACCTTCAATTTTAGCATTTAAATTATAATATTTACTTTATGTTCAACTTTTTTCGGAAGCTAAAGATTGTCATTTCGTCACAGTTTCAAAAGTTGCAGATTTTGCAGAATTCAACCAATGCCATTACGATTTCAATGTCGAATAACACCTATATCCGGTCATAATTTTTACTGAGATAAAAACCATGAAAGTTTTATTTGATTTTTTTGAAAGATAACACGTTTTTCTATAAATTCAATGGTTATGCTATTTTTTCTATTAATTATTGGCTTCAGAAAATTCACACTCATATGAGGATAGTAGATTCTAGGGCAGAATTTTTTTCTTAACTGAAAGGCCGTTCCATCTTGTCTTGCCACAATCAACTCATGAATAATAATCTAATTTATATTAATGGAAAATCATAAGTTGTGAAATTCACTGACAGTTTTGTTGTGTTGAATAATCAATTAGTATACCTGCATGTTGTCTGCATACAAATTATGTAAAGACACACGTGTATGACGCACATAGTTTTCCAGAGTATTTTTTAAATTTTCAAAAAACAATCTGATTTCGCTACTATTTTATTACTTTCTTTATCTATCTTAAGTTATTTTTGTGTTATTCACATTACATGTAATCATGGTTTTATTCCATAGAGCTTTAACTGCATGCTAAAAGAAAATTTAAATATTTAAAAGACTAGTTTGTGTTTCTATTAACCTTTTAAGTCCGGAGAAAAATACAGCTTAAAAATAACATGCCCTTGATAACCTTTTCCAAATTCTTTTACCATATTTAAATTAATTAAATTTGTTTAATTTTTAATACTTAAGAAATCTGCATTCCTTTGTGGTCTGATAGTTGTTTTTCCAGTCTTGAATCCTTTTTTTTAAAGAATGCAACTAAGGGCATGACACAGTTGCGATGATCCTATGTATGGCCAGTTACATACGATAACCGCTAAAAAAATATGAATGGTTCTGAAATCGTTAAAATGCATTGTGGAGAAATAATGGAAAACTTGATTAACAAATCAGTGGTAATCGAAATGAATAATGTTTAATGAAGAAATAACTAATTTCCACAATGAAAGATTGATATTAAGGAAAAAAAAAATTATTATCAAGACAAACTGTTTAATAATTGGTAACAAACATCTTACATTTATACAAATTATTTATATATATATATATATATATATATATATATTTAAATTTTACAATAAATATATATATATATATATTATACTTTTTTATTTTTATGTTAACTTATGTTATTCACAAAAAGAGTATAAGTTTTACATTTCCATAGAGCTTCCCTCCACGTACTAAAGAAAATTTAAATATTTACTAGTTTAGTTCTCTATTAACTTTGGTATCGGAGAAAAATACAGGCTTAAAAATCGAACTTGTAGCATGGATGTTTATCCATGGTTCTTTTCACGTTAAATTTTAATTCCTGGTCTAATTAGTCCAAACTGGAGCAAAAAAATCTAAAGGCAAACCAAACTTTACGCACTGGCTAAAGCGCTCACTGTGGTGTTCAGGAGAAATGGTCGGTTCTCCTACAGACTGTCACCGGAGAGGAAGTATATCGCAACCTACGCTCTCGCTGAGAAACGTTTTGTTTATAGTCACTCATATTTAAGAAATATCCCAAAGAAGAAATATATTTAATGCACCCTGCGCATGTGTTGGCCTACAGACTCTCACCCAGAGAGGAAGTATCTTTCACGTATCCTGCGCGTACCTAATTATTGGGTTTTCGGGTACCTAATTATTGGGTTAGAAGTGGAATCCCTTCTACGAATCTGTTATTATATGCCTTTAAATGTGTTAAATATTGTCTGTGTGTGGTGTTTTTGTGTGTGTCTATAAAGCTGAAAGTACTCCAACCTGTGTCTCAAATATTCAACCCAATCACACCCAGTGCCAACCTGCACACTATAGCATGTTTTTAGGATTTTCTATCTTAAATTTCCCTTTATTTTTATTATTCTAGTAAATGCAAGAGTCATTCATTTTTTATATAAAATTAAATGAAATTTTATTTGTGAAAATATTAAAGCAGATCAAGAATTGAAATAAATAGCTTTCGATTCGACTTATAACTGAAGTATTGAACCAGAGAAATCGTGACTCGTCCTACGTTTTATAAATATTTAAAATACATAAAAGGCACTGGTCAAATTTTTTTTGTACCACGAACAATTTATTTTTAGCATGAAATCCCGCCTCCCAAAACCTTTTTTGAAAATTGGAACAAGGAGTGTATTGTTATATAACCCTGAAGAAATCTTTTTCTCGTAATTCATGAATTCTTTTGGAATGCTTCCTCCACCCCCTACCTCCCTTCTGCCTTAACGTGTATGACAGACCGGTCACAATGACAGATAGTCTTCGGGGTGATCATTCTTATTCACGGGGATGGTTTTGGCATGTTTCATGGTTTCCTGGCCTTTGCCATGTCGTCAGTCTTTGCCACCACCAAGCGGTGCGTTTTTGTGTTTGTTTTTGCTCCCTCCTTTTTTTTTTTTTATATTTTGTTCATTGATAAAATGGGTCGAAATGAAACTTAAAGGGTGGAAAAGTCTTTTTTTTTATTCGTTTTCTGTAAAGTACTTTTCTTCGACTTTCTCATTCGTAAATGTTTCGAAATGGAGGAAGGCAGTTTTTTGAAAGTTTGTAATTTCTCTTTCAAGCAATGTTTTTGAAAATGTTGTTTAGATTCTAGAACTTGCTTTTGAAGACTAATATTTAAACTGTGATTATTCATTTTTCCTTATTATTATTATTATTTATAAACTGGATGGGATTTCTTTTAATTTGTTTTATGTGATAAGAAATTTCGATAAATTTATTGTTTTACTATTTTTTGTGATGTTTTATTGTTTTTTTTACTGGAATTTTGCTTTTAAATATAATATCTTCTACTGACGATGTGATATTCTTAAGAATATTTTAGTATTATTTAATGAAAGATATGTGACTGTCTTGTACTGCATGACATGCTGAAATCGTTAGACATTTTTATAGTCGTACGAGCCGACTCGTTGCCAGCCCTGCTGAGCAGCATTAGGGCTGAGGTTCAATCTGCTGACGGCTTTGTTGTAGTTTGTTCAATCTGCAGACGGCACTGTTTCAAAAAACGAGGAGCCTCGAGGGCGTATGTGATGTTCAGCTTCTTGCCTCTTTAGTCGGACTACCTGGTGGGAGATTTCCGGATTTACTCCCATACGATACACCAAATGCAGGGTAGTTGCCCCTAAAAATCCTCAGGAACATACCCTGCCTCCTTCTTCAGCATCACGGAGCCGGAAGTAAGACTTATACTTATGGGTGTTGCATCACAACAGAAGCTGCCCTCTACTAATGAAAAAGGACCACACGGGTTCTTGGACTTGGTTTTAGATGTTCTTCTGTACCATGTGGAATAAGAAAAAAAAAAAAAAATCACGCAGTCGTACCTATTTATTGATATTCTGATTAGAAATTACAAGTCATCATATTATATAATACAAAATCAATTTCATCCACATTTCTTCATAGCTGTATGGTTTTTTGCTTATATTGTACAATTTAATGTTGTACGAGGAATATGTAAAATCGTATGATTTTCATGCAAAATTTGTTAAGGATCAGATGGAAGATGAAGTAACAGATAAGCTTCAATTTTTAATTTTGTGAATGGCATATTTCTACCACGTGGATAGAAAATGGACAGAAAGGTGAATTATTCTTAGCAAAAGCTATGTGGCTTTCAAATCAAGGATAGTTTATTAAAGCATCCGGAACATGTGTGTATTTTTTATCATCCATCATTCATGGTACATGAGGTAATGGTATACATTCTCACTTATGAGATATTAGTTTACATTACTCTTGTACCATCTTTCATGGACATAAGTCTCATTCAACATTGGTAACAACATTCTTACCAATGTTGACATAAGTCTGTATTCACAAATGTATGAACAACAACTGAGTTTGAAACTCCCATGAGGTGAAATCTAATCAGAATAATGATCATTTTCATGAGAAAGAGGCCTTAATAGGGGATATTTATTATTTAATTTATATTGAAACATACCTTTTGCAGTACATGTCTTGAAAATACTGCACGGTTTGCAGAATTGATCTATTATCAGATATATTATTGCTCATGTAAGAAAAATGGTCAAACTTTAACCCTCGTCAAATTCATCATCAAGTTTAGCTACGCATTTTTATTATGAATTATAATTTACAATCGAACTTCCTTCCATGACGAACCAAAAAACATCTGCATGTGTAAGTTCAAATCCATTTTCATCTGAGTCCATCCCCCTCACAATTACATCCGTTATAATCAAACCTAAAAGCTTCCACTCAAAAATCCGAGCTTCTTTTCTCCCCGTGGGGAAGTTTTGTGGCGGAAAGATGAAGAACTCAATTAAAATCGTATCAGATGTAGGTGAACAACGGGGCTAAAATGAGATCATTCAATTCCATGAGATTCATACCAGAAAATGCCCGAATTACATTTCCATAAAAGGTGTAACTCTGTGTGGCTGCGGGGCAAGAAGAGAGAAGAAAATGGCTTTTTCTGCCATGAATAATTCACCCTTCATTGGAAGAATTTTTCTACTAGAGTTCCATATTCAGAACTGCCTGAGGTATTTCCACCCTCTCTCTGCCTCTGCACTCCCTTGCTCTTACGTATCTTGTGGGTTAAAACAGCATCCATGTATTCTCGACTTGAAGTTGAATCTCGAGGATTTTTTCAATTTGTAATCCTGTCTTCTTGTAACAAGGATTCTTTTGAGACTTTATTTATTATTTTTTCCAATGGAAATGCAGCTCTAGTTTTAAAATTAGTTTAATAATGTTTTACTTTGCCAAAATGTATTTATTCACTTCTGACTCAAAATATCTGATTTATTAAAAGAGTAGTAGAAGATGTGCTTTTTGTTATGGGTGTATTTATTTTCATTTCGTTTTGGATGTGTTTATTTTAGCCTGCAAATTTAAAAATTTATTTTTTTTTGTTCTTGTTTTTTTTTGGCAAGATGTCAGAATTATGAATAATACTTTGATACATTAATGAAATTTCTGTATATTTGGTTATTCATTTATTTCAAAACAAACTGACTTTTAAATATTAATATAATGCGAGTTGGGTTTATATAAAAAGTATCTCGAAACAAAGGTTGAAGATTTTTAAAAACCTCAATTTCTTTTGTTATTTAATGTTTTTCTTCTTCAACTTAAGCCGTAAAATCTTTTGCGGCCTCAGGGCCAATTGGCTGACGCTTTGGCCTTTAGTAACACAGGCTTCAGGTCCTAATACCGGCGATGACATGGATGTTTGTGAGTGGTTCGGAATCCACGTTAAACTGTTAGCCTAAAAGTATGCACAAAATGACCGTAGAGCGACAAATCAAACCAAGACAAATCGACAAATCAAACCCTACGCATTTTTATTATGAGTTATAATTTACAATGACGAACAAAAAACTTCTGCATTTGTAAGTTCAAATCCATTCATCCGAGTTCATCCTTCCCTCACAATTACATCCGTTATAATCCAAACCTAACATAAAAGCTTCTTTTTACCCTGGGGGAAGATTTGTGGCGGAAAGAAGAAAATTAAAATGGTATCCAGATGTAGGTGAACAAGGGGCTAAAAATGAGATCATTCAATTCTATGAGATTCATACCAGAAAATGCCTGAATTACTTTTCCAAAAAGGTAACTTTGTGTGGCTGCGGGGCAAGAATCGTCATAGAGAAGAAAATGGCTTTTCTGCCATGAATAATTCACCCTTCATTGGAAGAATTTTTCTACTAGAGTTCCATATTCAGAACTGCCTGAGGTATTTCCACCCTCTCTCTGCCTCTGCACTCCCTTGCTCTTACGTATCTTGTGGGTTAAAACAGCATCCATGTATTCTCGACTTGAAGTTGAATCTCGAGGATTTTTCAATTTGTAAATCCTGTCTTCTGGTAGGAAGGGTTCTTTTGAGACTTTATTTATTATTTTTTCAATGGAAATGTAGCTTTAGCTTTAAAATTAGTTTAATAATGTTTTGCCTTACCAAAATATATTTATTCACTTTGCTGACTGAAAATATCTGATTTATTAAAGTGAAGCAAAAAAATGTGTTTTTTTGTTTTTTGGATGTATTTGTTTTAAAACAAAATTACATTTGAATATTAATGTACAGTAAGAGAGGTTTATAAGAAATGTTATCTTGAGAGAAGGATGAAGATTTTTAAAAATGTCAGTTTCTTTTGTTATTTAATGTTTTTATTTTTCTTCAATTTCCTCCACAAAATCTTCAGCGGCCTGCTGACTCTGGCCTTTGGTACCACATGCTTCAGGTTGGAATCCATGGATGTTTGTAGTGGTTCGGAATCCACGTTAAACTGTAGCTGCAGGTCTAATTAGTCTAAAGTGTGCACACAAATTACCCTAGAGGGACAAATCAAATCTTCAACTTCTGCCACAAAATCTCTAAATCGTATTTCCAAATGAAGAAAAAATCGTTTTTAAATAAATTTAATTAAACCTAATAAAATATTAGACTCCATGTTACAATAATAATAATACTGCTCTGTCGTTTGGTGCCGCAGGTTACGGGTTCCAGTCCCGGCGATGCCATGAATGTTTGTAGTGATTCGAATTCCATTTTATGCCGTAGGTCCCGTACTATTATGTCTGTAAGGGCATGGGGCTGACAACCCTCGTAAAACATCTCATGCTTCGTAAATCTGCCTTGGCCCACTATGGGAGGTTGCTCCGATGATGATGATGATGGATACTGCAGAAATATGCGTCTTTATTGCAATTCCAAAAAGTTGAAAAGCTCTAGAAAAAAATTAATTCACCTTATCTTGATAGAAATGAAACGTCTTGCAACATTTGTCAATTTTCATTATATTTTGATTCTTATCTCACAATAAAAACCATTTGAAACCATTGTCCATCATTTCGATCTCTTATGTGTCGATCGTTCACTATTAATTGAATTTTCTTCAAAGTTTGGAGTGACAAGTGGATTTCGTCGCATCGAACCCATCTGCCGTGCGTGATTGATCCGTTTTCCGGGATCATTTCCTCGTGACAAGCCGTTATAATCACGCGCGGTCGGAAAGTGAAAAATACGATCAGTTTCTTGCCAAGTATGAGATTTATCCCGCATGAATAATGGAAGAGGAGGAAGAGTTGTTGGAGATCATGCTCCCTCGTCCAATCGTTTTTCTGGGACCGGATTTGGAATTTACAATGGGATGGGAGAGATGCGGAATTTTTATTTCTGTATTTGAATCGTTTAGTTGTAAGGGGAAGCATTATTTTTTTTATTAATGTTTTTGGGGTTTGGAGGGAGTATTCTTGCCGGTACCTCCAAGGAATCTATTGATTTATCATTTTCATGGTTTAAGTGCCATAAATTCTCCTTTAGTAATATGCATCGATTTTGGAAGGGTTTTTGCTTGTGCTGTTTGAGTGAGAAATTTTGTTTTCTGTCTTATTCGTGTAAGCCTTCAAGCTTGTTTGATCGAATTACATTCTTTATTTATAGTGAACAATCTGTAAAAATGTGATTTTTTTTTTCGAATGTGATTTCTTTGTCTGTCTCGTGATCCAGTGATAACAAGATCAGTTAGCGTGCAGGAGTGTTCAGGTTTGAATCCACAGGTGGAGTCCAGGTTTTCTGTCGTACGATACACAACAGTTAAGCCTAAAAGTGTCCTTTTCTCATCATCAGTCGTTCGAGTGGTTGTTCATGACATACTTAAGTGGCTCACTGAAGTTCAACAAAAAAGAAAGTGGTCATCTATATTGTGGCCCAGTGGTAATTACCAGCTAGTCTGCAGGAGGTTCTTATCCGAATTCACTAATAAGTTCCGTTACAGTCACTGCGGTTAGAAACGAGGAGATTCAATGGTTAATAGGACAGCGTTTCGCATTGACAGTCAGGTTCTCCCAATGAGAACTGGAAGCAATATACTTCTCTTTTCGTTGGTCGGTGAGCTATACATGACATATATAAGTGGGACACGCCTTTCTGATGTACAAGAGAGAGAAAAGCTTGACATCCTCCACTCACGTGTTTGAAGCCAATTTAAAGACATTCCTACCGACAGTGTTTGTCCTCGGATAGACACAGTAACTTTAGAATTTCTCTTTTGTAAGCATTTGAACTGTGTTCCTCACTTTGCAAATTCCAACTCACTAACCATTACGGCGCGCTAAACACATTTTGTCACGTATAAAGAAACTATTCTCTATAGTATGTCTCAGATGCATGCTGCATTTTAGTAGAAAGAATAATCAATTGTTGTTTTCGAATGTTTTTCGCTACTAAAATGCCATAAAAAAAATCCATGGGAACCTGCTGTACTGCACTCTCGGATCACTTTTTATCACCACAATTTGGAACGAATACCCCCGAAGGTGGCATTTAAGGAGGGCTCAGAAGCTCTGTCATGTAGCCCCCCTCCCACCATCAAACTTTGAAACGACGGACTTATTTTGACTATCCCTCATAGACATTTTCGATTGGGCATCCTTTTTTTTTTTTTTTTAATTTATTTTTTGTTTATTTATTATTATTTTTTAATTTTAGTGGTGCAACCTCTTTTGTATGAATTGTTTGGTGTAGCTTAGCCAAAACTGGCGCTTTTCCCATAAAACTCCAACCAACCATCCCCGTGTGTGTCGGGCGTATGCTGAATTTTAGTAGGAAAAAAAAAAAAATGGTGAAGTATTTTTAATATAATATTTTCAATTAAAACGTTTTAGTTGTGTAATTTCAAATGAAATACACTTGTGAGAAAATAGTGGAACTATTGTAGATCATCATCAGTAGAATCACTTCTGTGTCGTAGTGCCACTTTTCTTTTTCTCTCTTCCTCACACCTTTTCTCGAAGGATACTTGTGAGTTGGAATCATGTATGAGTATTGCTGCTATCATTGCAACTGAGTCAATATTTTCTCCTGATTAGATAACTTTCTTGATGTGCATTCTGAAGTACTTCAATTGTTCCAGTTATCAGCGAAACTGTCGTAAATACGGATTGCGAAAGCAATCCTTAAAAACTAGGTACAGTCTAAATGCATATATCTAAGAGAGTTTCACTTGAATGGAAATAATTGTTTGAAAATAACTTTATAACCCAAACTATTAAATTCCTTAAAAAATATTGACAAGAGGGGAACATAATCCGGTTTTGGAATTTATAAATATGCATTAAGTCATTTTTTTTTTTTTATTTGTATGAAAAATAACTTGCATGTAAAAACTGTATTTTTAATGAATTAAATCTTCCCGCCCTTTGATTTTCTGTACATAGATGAAAAAAATATATGTATGGTAAAATGTTTGTTTGGTTGAATGTTTGGTAAATAATTTTTTTCTTCTTTTTTTTTTTTTTATTACACTTCTTATCATATTTGTTTTGTTCTTTACACCGGAAGCGATGAGTATCAGTGGAATGTTGGTTGATTTGATTTCTTAATGCTGGAGGAGATAAATAATTTTAGCTTACCTACAAATTGATAATAATGTTTGTCTCAGTGTTATCTTGATAGCGTAAGCAGTACGTGTATCTGAATATGCGTCTAAATCAAAGTTATGAAATATAATTCTTTCTAGTTACTGTATATGTGACGAATAAATGTTTGTGGTTCATCGCATCTTCAAAAAAAAAAAAAAAAAGTTTATTTGTTATTTATAAAGTTTATTTATTCTGTTTATTATTTTAGTATTAGGATCAGTTTATTTAAACCTTAAATCGTTGTAGTTTGTTTCATTTTCAATGAGCCAATAATTCAAATTCATTTATAGGAAAGAGAATTAATTCTTTTTATTTTAATGGAAAATTGTCTTACCAGAAAAACTGTAAAGATAAGAATTTATATGCACACGCAATATGTAGTACGTGAAAAAAAAAAAATAGATCAATGATTGGATAATCCCTCTTTGAAATACATGCAATTGGATGTAAAAACGCACGACTTGAGAATTCCAAAGCTCCTAAACTTTAAAAAAAAAAAAAGTTGAAAGAAAAAATATTAATGTAACTATTGTTGTTGTTGTCGTATCCTCCTGAAGAGTACAAGGGAATCAGATAGAGTGGTAATAATGTTAAATATTGGCTATGTTAATTTGCTAGCTTGGAGTATAAATCCTCTTCCGAAGGTCAAGACAAGGCAGTTGCCACATTTTTGGTATTAAGTTAACGCCATCAGCAGAAATTTTCATATTTTTGTGGTGTTACATCCTTAATCTCGTGAGAGTAGCAGTATTTTTCTGTCCTTATAGTTCTGTAATTTAATATTTAGTTTTATCTTATCTATCTTAGAAGGAATCATAAGTTTAGATTTTGCCAAGGCAATCTGCAAGGGAAGTAAGAATGGCAATCTGATCCCGACATCTGGTATTTTTCGCCAAAGAATTTATATTTATATTTATTTTGAATCCGTGAATTTAGAAATGGTAAAGCATAAATGTTTGGTTTTTGTTTTTTTACCACAATAATTAAGGAAAATGGAGAGGGATATATACGAAGCTTTTAATGGTGCTTCATCCATAATCTTGTGAGAATAATAGCTGTTTTTCTGTCGATATTTATTTCTGTAATTTGGTATTTAGTTTTAATCTTAGAAGGAATTATAAGTTTAGATTTTTGCCGTGGTATTTGCATCGGCCAGTGAAGTGGGAATGGCAATCTGATCCAGACTTCTGGCATTCTTCGCCAAAGAATATGCAATTTCATTGCCATGCTTTCTGATAAATACATTTCTGTTTTAAAAAAAAATATACTTTGTTAACTTTTAACTAATTAAGGATATATTCAGTTGGTTGGGGATATCTTAATTATAATACATTCTTTTATAACGCATTTCTGTAATGCATTTCGGACTTGTTGAGAAAAGGAACAATTTGTGCCACGTATGCCTTGAAATAAATGAAATTTAAATTGTAAGTAGTCTTTTTTTTTGTGTGTGTGTTGCTGTCTCTTTTACCATATCACTTTAACGTCTTTACCAACTCCGTCGCTTATACCTTGCTATCTTTTAACTAATTAAGGATATATTCTGTTGTATTTTAGGATATCGTAATTATAACGCATTTCTGTTGTGCATTCCGGACTTGTTGAGAAAAGAAACAATTTGTGCCGCGCTTGCATTGAAATAAATGAAATTTAAATTGTAAGTCTTTTTTGTGCTGCTGTCTCTTTTACCGTATCAGTTTAATGTCTTTAGCAACTCCGTCGCTTAGGAAGGCGCGTGGGTTATGAGGCTACATTATTACACGGATCGTAATTCCAGCCCGCCTGCACCGGGGAGCCTGTCGCAGAAAGCAGTGCAACAGAAGTCGGCAGGAAGTCTTATTAACTCCACGATAAAATCCCTTAACACCAAATTCTACCTTCCAATTTTCTCAAATTCGCTCTGCCCATAAAGAAAACTACCCACCTCCCCCGCGACGCCATCACTAAAGGCTGGGAAGAGAGAAATAAGAAAGGCCCATGAATAATGGATCCTGCGAGGGGGGAAATGGATGAGGATGCTATTTGCACCGAGCTTTCGTGAGCCCTTTCTTCCTTTCTCCCTCTTCCTGCTAGTTTTTTTTTTTTCTTTCTTTCTTTTTCTTTTCTTTTTTTTTTTCTTTCTTTCTTTAAAGAAGGTTGAAAAAAAAAATTAAAAAGAAAAAAAAAAAAAAAAAAAAAAACTTTTCTTGTATAGTTGTAAGATTTAGTTTTTACTACAAGAACTTTTTTTTTTTTACTTTATTTAGTCTGTGTACTTTTTTTTTTTTTGTGTGTGTGCTTTCTGTCTTATCTTTTTTTTTATATATGTATCTTTTAGGGTATAACTCGAGTTGAAATTTTTAAGTTCCAATTTTCTCGGCTGCTCCTCCGCCGTTCCCTGGAGACCAAACTATTTTTTTTTTTCTGCCCCCTACCTCTTTGGAAGAGAAGAAGGGGATGACTGAGATTTTCATCCCTTTTGTCACTGTGCTTTTAGTCGGGAAAAGATTTATTTCCTGTGAACTCAACTCCCACGTGTCGCATAATCTGTGTTTAAAACCTTTCGTTGAATACTCATCTTAAAGACGAAGTGATGATTTAAGTCTTAAAGGAGAAGATCCTCCCTTTTAGTGGTAATATATTCATTTGAATTGGAATTCCAAGCTGGCTTTGATGGCCTTTTTTTTACTACATTCGTCTTCATCTTCGAGTAGTAATTAAGTTCTTTCGTCTGGCACATTTTATTTTGAAGTCGACGATTTTTATTGCTTTTCGTGGATAATGAATTTTATATTCCGAGGTATATACAATTTGCTCAGAGTTCTTTTGAAAGTAACAGTTGTACATTTTATGTTCTTTAAGACACTATCTTTGCGTTTTAGTTTTGTATTTGATTAAAATGGTGCATTGAAAGTACGAATAGAAATTGTATATTTGATACATAAAATTTCAAGTTTAAGTGCCTTAAAAATCTCCCCTTGTAATATGTATCATTTTGGTTTTGCTGTTTGAGTGAGAAATTTTGTTTTCTGTCTTATTCGTATAAGCTTTCAAGCTTGTTTGATCGTATTACATTTTTTATTTATAGTGAAAATTTGCAAAAATCTTCGAATCTGTTTTTGTTTTTCTCGTGACCCAGTGGTAACATCAGTTAGCATGCAGGAGGGTTCAGGTTTGAATCGACAGGTGGGGTTCACGTTTTCTGCTGTACCTACACAACAGTTATTACCACTACCAAATTATTAAGAACACATGAAGCATCCTCATTAGATTTAAAATTTGACAGTATTAAAACATTTAAAAATTACACAAGTAAACCCTCCAAAATTAAAGATACATAAAAGTCTAAAAGGAGAAGTAAACGTGTGCTCGGACATGAGATCCCTGGCCATCCAATATAACAGGCAAATATCTCCTCTATGTTGTAAAATAGGGTCAAGGCCAGACAAGACGAGTAACTTCTGCTTGTTCATAGAGTCTGTTGTACGGATAGGGCATAGGCCATTAGACAATTCTGCTGAGGTGTTCGGCCAAGGAGTCGTGTCCTGTCCTTACTACTTCTAGCCTGAAGTTAGCACTGTCCCTTTTACGTGGCATGCGTGTATATATGTACGACATATATAGCAAAAGTTACCAAAGGTACCAAAAAAACTTACTATAAATGGCAATAGTATGGGATCCATTTCAAATAGGTACCCATGGTATTTTTGATAATAGATACCCATAACATCCATTTTAAATAGGTTTTCGCAGTATCAGAAATTTGGCATATATGGCAATAAGTAGCCTTTGTATCCATTTCAAATAGGCTCCTATGGTATCAACCTATATGATGTTTGATAGTGGTTTGGAATCCACTTTGCCGTAGATCCCGATCTCATATGACCGTAGAGCGTCACAGTGCCCAATTAAATTTCTCACCCACATCATTCTCAAACTGTAAAGGAACAATTCAACTCAAGGCACAGTGATGTGATGTGATGTGATGTGGTGTGGTGTGGTGTAGTAGTATGATATCAACAGGCATTTTTCCATCTATAGAATAGATTAAAAATTTTAAGATGTGCAATTCATTTCAATCTAGGTTACTTTTGCTGCTTATCAGTATGCTTGACGCATCATCCGTGTCTGAAAGTCATATTTTTATGCCTCATGATCTATTCCTCAGAACTGCTTCTCTGCATATGCCACAAAAACGTGATCTCTTTCACTTCTGCACGCCAAGATTCAATTAGATATCGCGGGCTGCTCTCGTAATCGAGTGTATTTTTAGTCGTCCAGTTATGTATCGCTTAAAAGTCATCACGTGCCGGGTTACTAACCAGTTTCCTTTCGGCCATTAATGAATCGCTCGCTGCATTCGAAATGAGGGGTACCTGTTCCGGTTGTAATTCGGCACCTGTTAATAAACTCTACACTTTTGCTTTGTGTGTTTTTTTTTTTTCTTCTTCCAGCCCCACTTGTCTGGGTTTTTTTTCTTTTATCGGGGTATAATATCCGGGACCCTGAGTGCCGGACTATTTTTACCAGCATCTCTTGTGTTCTCTGTGGTGTTTCCTTCCGCTTTGTGAACGGCATATAAGATTCCGTAAAAGTTTAATTTTTTTCTTTTTAATTTTTTTTTGCGAGTTGAAGTATTGCTTGTAGTCAGTTTTATGAAGTCTACAAAAGAAATGGTGCTTTTAAAAAAGTAGTTGATTGATCATTCAGAAAGTTATTTTTAAATGCTTACATAAAGTGTGATAAATGCTAATGTCTTTCCAGTGGTACCACACACAAGCAACATGCTGAATGATAATTATTTCAATCTGTTATCCATATAGGTTGCATTCATATACGTTAGACTAGGGATTCTGCAAATCTGTATGAATGTTGCAAGTTGAAGTATTGTTTTTAGTCAGTTTTATGAAATTTTCAAAGAAATGGTGCTAATAAAAATGTAGCACATTGATCATTCAGAAAGTTATTTTAAATGCTTACATAAAGTGTGATAGAGGCAATCCTCGTTCCAGTGGTCAACACACGCAAGCAACATGCTAACGAATAAGAATCCCAATCTGCTAGATGTATACGTTGCGTTCACATATTTTAGACTACCGGATTCTATGAGCACTATGTCAATGTGTATGAGTATCTGCGAATCTGCATGAATGCATGAATGCTGCGAGTTGAAGTATTGCTTGTAGTCAGTTTAATGAAGTCTTCGAAGTAATGATGCTATTAAAAAAGTAGTAAATGGAACATTCAGAAAGTTATTTTAAATGCTTACATAAAGTGTGATAGACGCAATTCTCGTTCCAGTGGTCACACACGCAAGTAACATGTTGAATGATAATAATTCCAATCTTGTAGACGTATACATTGCATTCACATATTTTAGATTAGACGATTCTGTGAGCTTTATGTCAATGTGTATGAGTATCTCGCAAGGCTGTTTGTTGGATCCCTCTTGGGGTATTCCTTCCAAATTGCGGTTGCAAGAAGGAAGTGAAATTCTGCTCCTTCGTGGTGCATTGGGGTTAACTCTGAATCTGCTACGTATCTGGCGTTTTGTAGCGAATGATCTCTGGTCAGAGTTGTCCATCAATGGAAAATGGCAGGATGAATCAGGTTATATAATCATATATGTGAAGTTATTGCAGAATATAATTTTTTTAAAGCTATTCATATTTTGTAATAAGTTTTATCAATATATTTAAAAATATGAATTTTTATTACCTTTAAGCAAATTAAATTTCATGAATCAATCATTGTGTCAAATTCAATGATATATTTTTCGTGACATTTCAAAAATTCTCGTACTCTCGTGGGAAAAATATTTTAACTTATGTAGATACCATCTTTTTTATTGGCAATTATAAACAAAAAATTTTTGTAATTTTATTCTATGAATAAGTACCTTTGTTTTTATTTTTGAAATAGAGCTGTAATCGTTTTTGTTTGCAGATCTTAAAAATATGTGTGTGTGTGTTAGGCATAAAAAGTTGTAATGCTTGCTATTAGAGAATTGTGACTCAAATAAGGGAAATAAATTTTTTTTTTAAATCCTATAGCCTTCTCCGACCCTCTCGGTCATTAGTCGACGAGCAACCCAATACAGTAAAGAACGACAAAAACAATTATTAAAGGCATTGACAGTAACACAAAAAGGGATACAGTTAAGAACAGTAGGGCAATATGATGAGAATAATTTTATCCTCTGTAAACTTTTCAACTTTTATTTATCCGTGACAAATAACAAATTGGATCTCACACATAACAATAATAACTAATCAATAAATTTAAAAAAACAAAAAAACCGCACATCCTGAAAACATTTTTAGTAGAAATACACAATAGGTATAAATAAAAAAAACCCATGTCACCATGACTGGCCGATTTGTTTAAATAATAACCGAATATTAGAAACTAATTGATTGATGAAATTGAAAGTTAATTTATAAATTATTTTCAATCAACTATAATTTATATTTATTTTATATTTAAAAAAAAAATTTTTCTTATTTTTTCAATTATTGAATTCAATTAAACAGTTTTTTTCTTTTTTGCTAAGAAAAAACAAAAAAAAATAGTTAACGTTTTTATTACAAAATCAACTTACGTTGGTACGTGTTTGGTTGGTAAAACTATAAAACCCATTTGGTAAAATACGTTGGTACAAATATACGTATAAAGACCAATTAAAAAAAGCATAAGGTTTTTTGTTTCTTTATTTTTAATGAAAGTCTGCTTTGTGTAAATCGTTTTAACTGTTACTATAAATCTTTGTGCACAGTTGTGATCATTATAAACTATGAGTTGTTGTTAATGTTATAACTTTTCTATCACACTAAAAATGATAAAAAAAGTATTTTCTGTATCTCATTCATAAGTATAGCAATAAATTACTTGATAATAAGAAGTGGATTTTTGTACTTGACATAATATCTACAACTGATTTACTTGGAATGTTCAAACTTTTGGGAACACGAAACAGGAATCTGGTTTTCGTCTTTCGCCTCCATTTTAAGTTTTCCCCCTTAAAAAAAATGCGTCTGTCAATGAAAATTAGGTTAACTTTAGGCGTTGGCTGACAGTTTCCTTATAGGCGATAAAAAATACCCAATCATGGCCCTGCTTAGTTTTGATGAACCAATCCCCCTAAACTGCGCTTCTCAAATGCTGCTCCCCTGTCTTTTTATATTCCTTTTGTCTGCACAATGATTATAAAATCGAAATTGTATGGCTTTTTTTCTTTTCTTTAGTGACTTACTATATCTAGTTTTAATAACCTTATTTAACAGCATAATGTCTTTCTGTTCTGTATTGTTGGTAGATTAAATAAAGAGTGTAATATTTTTTTTCTTTTTATTTTGGTTGCACCTTACAAAGGTAGAAAATTTCATAATTAGTGTGATTTGATTGAATAAATCATGGCAATGTTAGTGTGATTTACTTGAAAAAAATCATAATTATTAGTGTGATTTGCTTGAATAAATCATCGCAATATTAGTATTCGCTTGAACAAATCATGGCAATACTAGTGTGATTTGCTTTAACAGATCATGGCAATATTAGTGCAATTCGCTTGAACAAATGATGGCAATATGAAATATTATTCAAGATTTAATATTATGGAAGCAAATATGAAAAAGAATATAATTTGACAATAAATTAAACAAAATTGTTCTTTTAATTTTGAGAAACGAGTTATTTTTCTTATTAAAACAAATTTCTTTCTTATAATAGTAATTAACTATTTACTTAAAATTTATATGTGTAACGTTTTTTTTTTTTTTTCTATTACAATTTTTGTAAACTGTTACAATTGTTGTTACTAATTCCCTTGATGTAGGAAAACCTACGCCATGCCAAGGACTCCGTCACAGGCGACGGCCATGGCTAATGATAATATGCAGCTTCACTTTTAGTGAAGGACCACGAGGGCTGAAAACTGACTAAACATCAAGACAACACTCTACGATCATATTAGACCGGGATCTACGGTTTAAAGGGGATTCCGAACCACTACAAACAACCGTGGCACCACCGCGACTCGAACTCGAAATCTGTGTCACCGAGCGCCAGAGCGCTAGAAACTCAGCCATTCAGGCCCCGCCGTTACCGTGACAATAAAGAAATTAAAATCTGATTAATATTGACTAACATTAATTAAAAATCGTATATTTTTATATACATGCATTTATTTGATTAATGATAACATAATATGAAAAAAATTAATATTACTGTTATAACAATGGGAAATCATTATATTGCTAATTATACCCCTATTTATTAAATTCTTTTTGGGAATATCTTTGATTTCAATTAACTTATTTTGCAGAAATAATGGTATAATTTGCTGCTTTTCATATTCCACATTTTGTCACTATCATTATTTATTTATTTATTAATTATTATTATTATTGCTGTATCGCTTTTATGATACATGACTGCTGTACAAAAAAAGTAAAAAAAGCAAGAAGATTTTTTTAGTTGTATCTTTATTTACAAGCGAGCGAAATGATTGTTCAGAAATTTCAATGACAAGTTCAACCTTCTTATTTGCTGAGACGTTTTCCAATTCAACTGTATCAGAATTAAATGGCCGCGAAATGAATTTCCTTTTCGCCCTGAGGGATTTTGCGAAGCAGCGGTCGAAATCCTTAACATACCTTCGTAAGGAAACTGTTTCGCCAAATGAAACGACCGCTCACTCAACAAGCACCGAGCTGTCAAAGTGACAATATTCCACCAGATGATTTTCACCTGGTTTTGATTCCCGAGCAGTCACGTGGTTTGGGAGGGAAGGTCGCGCTCCAAGGTCAGGTCGCAGACGAACCGGAACCAGGGCGCTGGACTCGAGTGGTCGGACGCCCTCAGTCTTTCCTTATAAACCGAACTCGGATTGTTTATGGTTGGCAAAGAAACGAAACCGAGGAATGAACGTCTGGCGAGATTTTTCATGAACGAGTTTTATGTAATCGACAACATGTTATTATTCAGTTCGCATGTTCTGGGTGTATGCTTTTAATGCAGGATAATTTATCATGTTTATTTATGTAGCAATGCATTCTTTTAATGACCGTCTTTAAATAAGCGATCTGGTAAGATTTAGGAATGTAAATGGTCTTGATGTTCGTAGGGTGGTTCAAAGGTTTCGGACAGTTCACGCAAACCAAAACACGTGTTCGCTTGGTGCTAAGAGCAAGAATAAAACGGCTGGAATGGCCGAGTGTCTAGCGCTCTGGCTCTCGGTGCCACAGGTTTCGGATTCGAGTCCATGGATGTTTGTAGTGGTTTGGAATCCATTTTAAATCGTAGGTCCAGGTCTAATATGATTGTAAATCTTAGGACTGACAACCCTATCCCGTAAAAAGAAAACATCTCCTGTCTTGAAATCTGCACCATGTTGCTCTTGCACCTGTGAAGAAGACGCAATGGGCATATTTATTATGGAGTGGTTTGTAAATCGCAAAAACCCGTCATCATCGGAATTAATATATAAAATTATTTTTGATGTATAGTAATAATTTTTAAATCGAATTAAGTTAGAAAATATAGATAATTTACTTTTAGGCCGTAAGTCCCGGGCTGATATGACTGTAAGACTGCCACTGAGCCAAGTCAGACAGACTTCTATCTACGGGTGCTCCATCACAACAGAAGCTGCCCCCTTTTCCCTTCTACCATGAGTCCATACGGGTTCGTGGACTTGGTCTAGATATATACCAAGTGGGATAAGAAACAGCAACAACAACAATAAAAAGAAAAACGTTTGATAATTGTATAACACATTTATCAGACAACAAGTAACGATTTTTGTTAGAAGCTGCTAACTCCCCACCCAATGCCGTAGCACTACGCTTATGCCTTTACGATGAAGTTTCCAAGTACACTCTTCTTGAATATAAACAGACATAGGAAATATAAGAAGACGTATCCAATGTAAAAATTTAAAGGTTGATTCATTCGCTTCAGACAGAATTTGTAACAATTTAAAAACAAATATGATCATTATCATTATCAGTGGCGCAACAGCCCCATGGTGCGGGCCAAGCCCGTCTTACTACTGGCAGATTTCGAGACAGGTGATGTTTTCATTTTACGGGGTAGGCTTTTCAGTTTTACGCCCAAGTCTCTATAATCATATTAGAGAGGGACGTACGATTTAAAGTGGATTCGAACCACTACAAACATCCATGGCACCGTCGGGACTCGAACCCAAAAACAGTGGTACCGAGCGCCAGAGCGCTAGCCACTCAGTTATCAGGCCCCAATGGATAGTCTACTCGTTCGAAATTTCGTTAAGCGATGCCGAATTGAGTTCCGTGTTCATACCGGGGATGGACACATTAAACCTTAAGTTGGAAAGTGTATTAGATTCGAGAAGCCCAATTATGCGAACTCCTTAGATGCCACATAATGACCTGGTGGTCAATTGACTATCGCTCTTGCCTTTGGTGTCGCAGGTTAAAGGTTTGAATCATGGCGGTGGCGTGGATGTTTGTGAGTGGTTAGAAATCCACGCTAAACTGTAGCCCAAAGTGTGCACAAAATGAACGTACAGCGACAAACCAAAAGCAAACCTTAGATGCCACCTAATCGTTGTAAAATGTCCGTGTATTGGACACAGGCATATTAATACACATCTACTTAAAAATAATTTTATTTTTTGCCATTACATTTCCTTTTATGTTATATCAAGAAATTGAGAAAAATATCGAGAGAAAGAAAAAATTTCTAGTGTAATATTTTTTTCACTGCACCATCGTCTTTCACCACGGAAAAGAAAACTGTATCGTTCCTAATGGGCAGACAATGAACGTGTTAAAAAGAGAAACAAACTAGAATAAAAGCCGAAAGTTAAAAGAAAGAAAAAAATGAACACCCCAGTCTGAGAGTAGACCGAGGAAATAAATCTTTTACGATCCCAGTGCATTAGCCGGAGCCCTCACTCCTAAATTGCCCTTATAAAGGCAGGCGGAAAGAAAACAGTTGTTGTAAGAAAGCGGATTTTAAAGGTTCTTTTTCTGCCAATTGCTTGATTGGAACTCTGAGACGTGAGAAGTTTATCGAGTGCTGTAGCCTGACTTAAAGAAAAAAATAATAATGAAAAAGATCTTGTTTTTAACTGTAACCACTCGGAGAGGGTGGAATTAATAGTGAAATATTTCATTGGCAGCTGGCTTTTACGAGGATTTTTTTTTTTCTTTATATGGAGGTTTATTTTTGTGATCAGGTCTATATTTTTTACTAGTTTCTTTTTCTTTTCTTGGGAGTAAATTTCGTCTAAAAAGTGATAGCTGCTTTTTCTTTCGTTCTGATATAATGGATCTTTTTGTTTCTATTTTAGGGGTTTTTTTCTTTTTTTTTTTACCCCTTGTAATGGAATTGGGTATTTTGTACAATTTATTTGGTGCGAATTGGAAGTGGATAAGGAATTGCTGTTCTCGAAGATTGTTAAAAGATTCATTCGTAAGTTCTCGCAAATATTACGAAGCTGAATCAATAAAAGATTTAAAGGGGGGGGGAACGAAATACATTTTGATTTAATTAGTAACCAGTATTCCTAATTATTTTTTATAAGATTTTCTATAAATCTTTTGTATTTTTGTCTTTAAAAAAAATTTTTTTCTCTTCTTTTTCAAATTGCTTTTTTTTCCCCCATCTCACATGTTCTTTGTAAAAGTTTTATTATTATTATTATTATTTTTTATTAAATACAAAAATAATTTTCTATGACGCAATCACCAATGATGGATGTATTTAGATTAACGATAATAATCACTCATTACCTTAGAATGATAGTACATATATAAATGTAATATTTTATATTTGTTTACGGAAAATTGTTCATGATAATAATTTTTACTTTCATTAATGTGATGATGTAATTGTATGTGGATGATTAATTGAGTTTCAAACCCATTGCAAAGAAATTTATTTTGAAGTTAAAAAAATCATATTCATGTAGCTTTCAATATTTTCCAAAAGAAATACTTAATTTTTTTACTGTAATTAAATTTTTCGACGACAAACTCTTTTAAATAAAGGAAAATGTTTTATTACGCTTCGTTTATTTTACATTGATAGTCATTCAACAAATTGATGAAATTAGTAAAATAATATAGAAAAATCCATTTATCTTGTGTTTTGTTACTTACTTATATCCTATTGAGCCTTTAGAGGAAAAATGTTTTATTTAAGATATATCGTTTTTAAGATAATGTGCTCTAGAGGTCTAATCGGCCAAGTGGCTAGCGCTCTGGTGCTCGCTACCACAGGTTTCGGGTTCGTGTCCCGGCGATGCCATGGATACTGTAGTGGCTCGAGTCCCGGCGGTTCCATGGATGATTGTAGTGGTTCGGAATCCACTCAAACCTTAGGTCCCGGTCTAATATGGTCGTAGAACGTTGCAGGAAGTGTTACTACGTTACTGAGGTGTCACGTGTCCTGGGTAAATGAGTAACGTCGATGCAGCACTTGCTTGTAGCATAAAGATTAACTGTATAAGTATTTCCCAGCTGCATTAGAGGAAAAAAAAGATAATGTACTCTGTATTCTACCTTTGCCATGTTTCAAAAGCAATATTATTATGTAGAATTAATAATGACATATGATAAAGTCTTTATTTTCTATTGATGGATTTTATAGTTCATAATTACAATTATTCCAACAATTTTTTTGAATAAGAATATTTTTACACTAAAAAAAACATACACATATGCCAATTTCCCTGAAAAAAAACAAACTTCCATAACTTCAATACCTTAATATCCAGTTCATCTTTTTCACCAATAAATTATTGAAAAACTGAATTCCTGTTCATCTTCCATCCATTTTCTTCCTCCCAATTTGATGAAAACAATACTAGACCATCCTTTTTCATCTTCTTGCACCGTCCACCCACATCTCCAAAAGGAGCGATCCTCGTGTAAGATATCTTTCCCACGTGTTTCGGTGGCGAAAAAAGCGATCCATGTCGAGGCTGGGTCATCGGTGTGCACCCAGTGGACGACGGGCCTTGTTTGGACATCTGGGTTAGGGCAACCCATACATGCTGGGTGTCGGAAACTCTCTCTTGGTTTCGCCTAATGACTTGCGAAGAAGCATTTGCATAACAAATGAAAGAACTTTCGCTTCATTTGTTTAGTAAGTCGTTTATTTCAACTTTTTTATATTATTTTTTATATTTCCCCTCTGTTTCTGAATAAATGATTGTGTTTAATTTATTCTCGTGCAAGTATTCTAATGTCATAGACATCGTTTTATTTTAAAAATATTTTTTAAATATTATTTTGTAATAATGTTTTGCTGGGAAATTATTGTTTATAAGACAACAATCGTTTTTAATATAAAAAATAATAATCCCTATTTAAAATTGAGTATTATTTCTTAATATATAGAGCTACCTGTATTGTGCAATTTATATTTTTTATCGTATTTCTCCTTTATTTATGTATAAATAATTGTGTTCAGTTCATTCTCGTGCATGTATTCTAATATCTTAGGCACGTTTCTTTTTTAAATAATTTATCGGTAATGTTTTGGTGGGAAATTATTACTTAAAAACAATAATAATTTTTAATATATAAATAATAATACTCTATTTGAAATTGAGTATTATAGTTTAATATATATAACTATATTGTACAATTTTTATATTTTTTCGTATTTCCCTCTATTTACGTATAAATAATTGTGTTCAGTTTATTCTCGTGCAAGTATTCAATAAACACGTTTTTCTTTTTTAAATAATTTTTCAATAATGCTTTTACTGGGAAATTATTATTTATAAAACTATAATTATTTTTAATATAAAAATAATAATACCCTATTTGAAAATGAGTATTATTTCTTAATATATAGAGCTATATTGTACAATTATTTATATATATTTTTTTGTATTTCCTTTTATTTTATATATAAATAGTTGTGTTCAATTTATTCAAGTATTCTAATGTCCTATAAGAGTTTTTAAAGATATTTTTTTTTAATAACATTTTTGCTGTGAAATTAATAATTATAAAACAATAATTAGGAGGGCTGTGCCTTCCGGGAGAACTTTAGGGAGAACTACCCCACATTTGCATGGGAGAAATCTCTTAAAACTCCCACTAGGTAGGTCGAGGCAAGATGTTGAACATCCCAAATGCCATCGAGTCTCCTCGTGTTTTGAAACAGTGTCTACAAAAAAATCGCCTGCTGATTGAACCTAACCCTTAATGCTCACCAGTGGCTCGAGTTGCCAGTGAGTTGGGCGATTTTAAAATCTTTCGAATTCGACTATTAATGGAATGTCTACCCCAAAACATTTTCTGTAAATTAATTTCGCAATAATATGAATTAGTAACGTACGATTTTATTAAAATTTTAATCTTATGTGAGAAATCACAAGAACAATTTAACCCTACTTTTCTATGTAAACATTTAACCCATAATATCCCATCCCAGGCAAATTCTATTATACGTTACTGGGTGGGAGCAGAACAAAAGTGTTATAGCCAACACCGGTAGGAAACCCACACTATCCCGGCACGCCCTACAATTACTGTTACTCTATGGTATGATACACTATCTTGTAGTATGTTAAGGTTGCAGCAGAACAATTGCCACCGGTAGGCCTTTTTTGCAGAAAAGAAAGTGCTTACCTTCTTTTTGCTTCTGTTGTTGTATCACCATTTTTTTTCTCATCGCCTACACTATCATTTCCTATTACGCTTTATGAGCTTATTTTCCCCCAAAGAGTTGGTCACGCGTTTACGGTTAAGTGTTTTTTAACTGCCTCCCATTTTACGCTGGAGGCTTTCGAATTTTTTTAGACGGGCAGTACAGATGGTGGAGGCATTGTTGTCCTTTTTTATTTAATGTTAAAGAAAAGTGTTTACTTTTTTGTGTGTTCTTTTTTCGATCAGAAAAGGGATCATGAAACGGGAGTGGTTTTAGATATGTTTTAAATATTCACTCTGAAAAGAAACATTTATCCGTTCTCGTTTTTATAGGCATAGATAAGATATTATTAGTTAAGCTAGTTATTATTATTATTGTTGTTGATGATGGATTTGATGTTGTGAAGCCAATTGAGGTTTTTCGTGAATTGAGCTGTCTTTTGTTATGTTTATGCAACGTAAGACATTATGGCAATCGAAATAAAACATCGATATAATCTGTCTCGATTCGCGTTAGTAGTCATATTCTAATGTTTTTCACTGTTAATTTCTATTGGTTAAAAAAAACAACTATAGTTTAATATGCAGGTTGGGCAACGGGATTGTAACTGGGTGTGGTTAGGTGGAAATTCTTGAGGCACAGGTTGGAGAATAAACAGCTATATTTACACACGCAAAAATACCGCACGCATACAATTAGAGACTTATAATATTTAACACATTTAAAGACTTATAATTGTATATTCGTGGAAGGATTCCACTTCTAAGCCGAAAACATGATACTCAGTCACATGCTGGATGCGCGAAATATATTTCCTCTCCGGCTGAGAATCTGTAGGCCAATTATTACACAGGGTTACACGGAGTTGGTCACGCATTCGCGGTTAAGTGTTTTTAACTGCCTCACATTTTACGCTGGAGGCTTTCGATTTTTTTTTTTTTTTTTTGAGATGGGCAGTACAGATGGTGGAGGCATTGTTGTCCTTCTTTTATTTAATGTTAAAAAAAAAAAAGCATTTACTTTTTTTGTGTGTTTTTTTCGATTAGAAAGGGGTGGTTTTTGGTTCAAGAAACGGAGTGGTTTTAGATATGTTTTAAATATTCACTCTGAAAAGAAACATTTATCCGTTCTCAATTTTTTTACAGGCATAGATAAGATATTATTAGTTAAGCTAGTTATTATTATTGTTGTTATTGATGGCTTTTTTATGCGAGACCAATTCGTGAATTGAGCTGTCTTTTGTTATGTTTATGTAAAGTAAGGCATATTGCAATCGAAATATAACATCGATACACTCTATTTCAATTCGTATTAGTAGTCATATTCTAATGTTTTTTATTCAAAATTTCCATTGGTTAAAAAAACTATAGTGTAATATGCAGGTTGGGCAATAGGATTGTCACTGGGTGTGGTTGGGTGGAGATAGTTGAGGCACAAGTTGGAGAATACACAACTTTATTTACACATGCACAAATACCACATGCATGCAATATTTAACACATTTAAAGATATATAATTATAGATTCGTGGAAGGATTCCACTTCTCAGTCGAAAACTCGATACTCAGGTAAATGCGGGATGAGCGAAACGTATTTTTTTCTCCGGGTGAGAGTCTGTAGGCCAATTAAAACTCAGGGTGTCCTTACATAACGTACATAACAAGGAACATACCTCTTCGGGTGAGAGTTTGTATGCCAGCTAATAAGCAGGGTTGAGTTAAAAATATTTCCTCTCCGGATGAGAGACTAAACGTTTCTCTACAGAAGAGCGTCGCTGCGCTGTACTTCCTGTAGGGTGAGAGTCTGGAAACCTAGGACCATTTTCCTGATAGCCACAGGGGGCTCTACTGCCAGTGCGTAGTTGGAAGCATGGTTACAATAGTAATTTTAAAGCTTCTTTGTATTTTTAAAAACGTATTAATTAAAAGGTAACTTGTTTCAGCATTATTGATTACGTTTTCAAAAAATAGTTTCAAGGTACACATATCTTTAAAGAATCGCATAAAATTGCTTTCAATGTTTATTGTTATTGTTATTATTGTAACCATGCTTCCTTTTACGCACTGCACCCCTCTTGCGTTCAGGAGAAATGTTCAGAAAGTCTCTAGACTTTCACCTGAGTGGAAGTACAGCACAATCGGCGCTGCCGCTGAGAAACGTTTAACTTATTGTTCTCATCCCGACAGGAAATAAATTTAACGCAACCCTTTATAATAATTGGCCTACAGAATCTCACCCGGTGAGGAATATTTTTCGCGCACCCGGCGCGTACTTGAGTATCTTTATTTTCGGCTTAGAAGCGGAATCCTTCCACGACTCTACAAATATATGTCTTTAAATGTGTTGAACATTGTATGTGTATGGTGTTTGTTCATGTATAAATAAAGCCCCGTGTTCTCAAACATGTGCCAAGTCTCAACCCAACAACACCCAGTTACAATCCAGAGTTGCTACAATCCACAAAACTACCCTATTAGTAATAGCTTTATATTGTTTAAAAATATTGGAGAATAATTCGATTAGATGCTGTACAGACTAGGAATGTGAAAAAGTTCCAAAAAGGATTACTTAAAATCAATAATTATTGACGAAATAGGAATTCATAACTGTGTAAAGAATCAGCTTCAAAAATTGGTTTTAGTTATATTACTGTAAAATTAGACTGCTTTTAAAGCAATTCAATTTGCATAAAAATTCATTATTAAAAGTTCGAAGAATCAATAGTTTTAATTCTTAAAAAAAAAAAGTTTTTTTTTTAAATCTTGCCGTTTTTAGCAAATTTGCGTCTTGAATCAAAGTTTCAGTGGAAAGCACACTTTCTTTTTTAAATCTTTTTACTACGTTGTTCATTTCCTTGATTAAATGGATGACGAGGTGTGTCTGCGAAGCGTTGAATAATGAACTTACGAACAATAAGCTCAGTTGATGGATCTGGCTAATCGAGATTTTTGACAGTCATGAAAAATAATTTAACTTGAGTTTATTCACTTCTTTGAACGAGTTATTAATTTTTTTTTTTTTTACCAATGTTCTTACACCAATCGAAGTAGATCATCAACGTATCGTGTTTTTTTGCTCTGTTCATATAAAAATTACTTTGTTTCATTATCTTTGGATTTATTTTTATCGAGTAAAAAGCTCACTGCGAAAAAAGTGAAAAAAAAAAAAAGACGAATATCAGTTTCTCTCTAATATCTGTAGACAGGCGCCATTTTCTGGATACCCATTTCATTGTTTCAGATAGCCATCCCCGTACTTTTAATTACCCCATAAATTTTCCGTCGGTTTTAAAAATATTAGGCCGGTTCCCCGCTAGTTATAAATTTTTCCCGGTAATCGCACCCCCTTTGCTGTTGTACTTTCTGTGCTGTAAAATTAAATGGTAGTGTCCTTTTTTAAAAGAAGTTTATTTATAGCTTTTATGAAGGATTTTTGGAGCCCGTAACAGCAGGCTATGCTTTTGTTACGGGCCACAAAAATCTTGCCAATCTTTTGTATCTCCAAAATCTTTTTGTTATTGGTTTTATATATTTTTACGATTGTTTTTGTTGTATAGTAGATACTTTTATTTATTTTTTTTTAGGTTAAAAATATTTGATACGCTTAAATATCTGTAAAAAAATATTGATTAAACAGGGTTCAAATTACGCCCAAACCGAAAATTCCTACACCTATTCCAAGGATGGGCAAACAATTCTTCTCCTCATAGAAAAATAAGTCTTTATTCTTAATTGTTAAATTTGGATATAATAAATAGTATGTTAATAATGGGCATATTTGCACTCATGTCCAAATTAATCTTTATATACCCAAAAATAATGATATTCAGTGTAATATCCAATCAACGTGGCGTTGATCTTTCTGGTGATCAAGTGACTACAGCTCTTTTCTTTTGTATCACATTCTTCAGGTTCATAACCTGGCGATGGCATGGTTATTTGTTAGTGGTTCGGAATCAACTTTAAACTAAAGATCTCTCTGTTTAGCCTTCGTGTGCACAAAATGACCATGACGACAAACAAAGTCAATCAACGTGATCCATATTTGCAGGGATATGGAAAACAGCCTAATTAGCATTATCCAATGCAAAGTAATCAAACGGTTTCTGATATGCAAATCTAGGCTTGCGTCATCCGACGTTGAATCAAACGCTTTTATTAAAGTGAATACTATATCTGAGTAACTTTCTACAACAAAGCGTTTGATTTCAGCGTGTAAAGACTCAAATCGGTTTGTTATGGCTTCGAAGTATCATTTGGAAGAATCTGTGAAATGGCGACTCATAGGCCGTTTAGAAGTAAGGCAGCTAATCATGGAAGCAGTCAGACGTCTGAATATTTCAAGATAGTCTACATTATGGAAACCATTTCAAAATGATAGAAATGTTGTAAGAAGGCATAGACAAGGTCGTAAATGAATAGCAACTGCTTTTGAAGATCGATATCAGGCAATAACTATCCGTTGTAACAGGAAGTTTACTGCTAGCTAGTTAAGTTCAGAACTTGGCCCTAGAACTTTATGGAACGTGACTGTTTCAGTAGTGAAGGTGTGATGTTATAGCCCATGGAAGACTTTTCAGAAGTGCATATGGATTGCGATCTGGATGGACGAGTATTATTGACGATAATGCTCGTCTTGCATGTAGACATCCTCCTCCTAGAGATGTAAATGCTCTGAAGATGGCATTGCTGGAAGAGTGGAGCTTAATTCCCCAAACTGTGGTTAACAATGTTATTGTTAGCTTGAAAACACTTTATGATATGTGCGTACAAGTCAGGGGAGATCACATTCCATATTAAATGTGTAGTAAGACTTAATTTTTTTCTGGATTATTCCTTTTTTTCTGAACTCTCTTTGTCACATTTTATCACCATTTTTATTGTTTCATGCTGCATTTATATATCATGCGTAATGCTCCTAAATTTTTTCCTTTGCATGTATCTTAATGGTATGTATCATTCCAGACAAATTCATTAAATTATATTTCAGTTTCTGAGAAATCCTTGAATTTATGCGTGTAAAGATAATTTTGGACACGAGTGTATTATAGAGTGGCTACTAGGTTTGTAATTCAAAAACCTTGCATCATCGGAATTAATATTTATTTTTGATGCATAATAATAATTTTTAAATCAGATTAAGTTAAAATATAGATTAAAAATGCTAAAAATAAAAATTTAAGCTCAGAAAATTAAAAATTTAGATTAAATGGCGAAAGATTTTATCCGAAGAGCTCTTAAAATAGGAGGATCTAGTACTGACCATTCAATCTCATGGACTAGACCAGGGGGGGAACCCGCGGTCCGCCTCGAAAATTCTTGCGGCCCGTGAGATTTATCACACTTTTTACAAAATATATTTATTTTATAATGGCCAAAGTAGTGAAAACCGATGTATTAAAAAAAATACACTATGTTGTGCATCCATGTGGTTCAATTTGAGAAATCTGGCGCTAAAAGTTGTTAGCGCTTTTGGTTAAATTTGCACATGCGAATCGTTTTTTTTTTTTTTTTTTTAAAAAATGAAATTGACCAAACACAAAATACTCTCAAACATAACGGACGCAACACCAATTACCAAATTGCCCAAACTGAGATCGATTTGTAAAAGCTAAGTGAAAGAGAGGAGAAACAAATATGTCACTAGTAAAATAAATATTTTTTTTTAAAAATTTCATTTTTTTTTTATTTCATTGATATATATTTTTATATTTCATTTTTAGTGTTGTATATTTCTTTACAGTGTGCGTTTAGTATCCTTATTAGTATATTATCTCTGTAATAATATACTACTAATAATAAACACAATAATAATAACTCATTATGTTTCAATTTTTCCAAAAAATGTCTATAGTGGATCTCAATCTAATATAGGGATATATAATTTTATATGCGGCCCGCGGATTTAGGATGCATTTCCAAAGTGGCCCGCAAGATCATTTGGGTTGGCCATTCTTGGCCTAGACCTATGGAAAGCTATTGATGATAATAATAATAATAAAAAGTTTTTGTAATGCCAGAAGAAATACTGTTATAATTAGAGCTTAAATAATATGTCTTCTCTTACTAATGATATAACCAGAGGTTCTGCAATTTTATTCAGAAATCATTAATACTTAACTAACATTGTGGATTACAGTAAATTATCATTCTGTGTTGTATAGTAATCGCCTCTTATTCTTACCATTCCACTATGCAATAGCAGGAATTCTCACGCTTTTTCCCCATCATCTTTCACTCTTAAAGTCTCCAATGGCCTCAGGGCGGTAGCACCCTATACATGTCGTGACCCCGTTTTCGTGCTTCGATTTCCTGTGCTTAAATCAGTTTCTCAAATGACGTTTATGGGCCTCTAAACTGAGGGGTTTTCATTTCACTCTAACTCGGTCACAAAGTTGTTTTTTAAAAAAATTTTTTTTTTTTTTTTTTTTTTTTTTTTGGAATGGTAAGCTTTATTACGATTTCATGCCATTGATGAGATTTTTTTTCTTTTTTTCCCCAAAGAGATATCTGCTTTCCTTATTTGCAACTCCAGTTTCTGTTTAATTTTCACTTGCACTCGTTTTCTGTTAATTGAAGAACAAGGTAAATGAGTGTCCTCGTTTGTGGAGCAATTAAGTAGAGGAAATGAGAACGCGGGGGTGCTTTTAAAACTAGCTTGTGTTCGTTTGTGTTTATTGTGTATCTTATCTCAAGAGCTTCGTTTAGTGAGAATGAGGGTCTTCAGAAAGAGCTTTTTGGCCTATTTTTACTTTGATATGATTTGCTCGCTCGATTAAAATCTTAATGTTTACCCTCAGCGGAGATTATTTGCGGAATGCTACTTGAATGAATTTATTTTATTTCATCCTAATAGTTTTTTATTATTAAAAAAATTAATCTCAAATGAAACTGTGCATTTTTTATGTTGGCAATGGAATTTGGAAGTTCATTTTTAAATCAACAGTTTCCTCATATCTTCTAAATAACAGTACCTACAAATTGTCATTTCCCATACTACCGTTGGTACAGAATTTAAAATGGCCGAGTGGCATAGGCTTCGGGTTCGAGTCCCAGTGGTGCCATAAATATTTGTAGTAGTTCAGAATCTACTTTAAACCGTAGGTCGCGGTCTAATATGATCATAGAGCGTTGCTGGGTAGTGCTAAATGAGTAACGTCGGTCCAACCTTGCTTATGGCGTAAAAGGCGGCTTGATGGCCAACTGGCTAGCGCTCTATCCGCTGTCGGTGGCATGGAGGTTTGTTGGTGGTTCAGAATCCACGTTAAACTGTAGGTCCCTGTCTAATTAGGATAAAGTGTGCAAAAGAAGTCCGACGAAGAATCAAAGGATAGCCACAAACTATGGCATAAAGATAAGTCTTTGTATTTGCCAACAGCATTAAGAATATATATATATTAAATATTTATACATACGATGAGCAACTTAACTTTTTATTATACGAATATTTCAAAAGAGAAATTTTAAAGAATCTTTAAAAATTTTCTCAATTCCATGTTTAAAAAAATTTATATCCAATCATTTTCAAACTTTCTGTTACAAGTAAGAAGCCTCTTTGGGAAAGTTTACAGGAGGGAAAAATAAAAGATCTCAACTTGTACCGATTTGCACCTTGCAGAGGAGCGTGTTCCCGGGGAGAATCATCCGTCGATGAAAATTCCTTCCACGCCGATCTCTAAAAGTGCAAGAGGCAATACATACCATTACAAAGTGTCGACTTTCTCCGATTCAGTGCCCCGCATAAATGAAAAATCGATACGCGGGCTGCCCTTCTGTGCGTAAAAGATGCTGTTTTAAAAACCTTTTCTTTTCTTTTTTTTCTTTTAACACTTTCTTTTTCCACGCCGCACTCTACACTGTGAGGGGGAAGGGTCTTTTTTTTTTTTTTTCAGTACTTCCCGTGGGACTTAATTGGATTTTGGACCTTCTGGAAAACATGAGTGGCTTCTCTTGTCTGGATTAGCTTGATTTCTTTTTCTTCTCTGTTAAAGGGGATTTTCTTTCTTTCTGTTATCTATTTCTTCCCTTTTTTTTCCCCTTTTTTTATTCAATAGATAGATGTATGACTGCTTTCTAGACTTTGTGTCTAGTCCAGATTTTTCCCCTCAGAGAACGAATCGAGAGGGAAGGTTTTGAAACCGTAGGCTAGTGGAAAAATTGGAGAGTGGTGTTTAAAAATAAAAATGCCCTCGCCTGGTTGACTTCTAGATTTTTTTCTTGTTATTTTATTACTTTTTTCTGTCCTTCTCCTTAGGAATCCGATGCAATGTCTCAACTTTCGATTTCCGGATTTACGCTGGGTTTTTTTTTTTCCTTTTTTTTTTTCTCGTGTTATTGGGAGCAATTTGTAACTAAATATTTGCTACGAATGCTAAATTATCGTGTTTTTTGTAAGACGATTCTATTCCGTTCATAAAAAAAATATATATATTTGTGCTTGAGTTTTAAAAATGTAATTTGGATCAAACTCATTTCGAAAGAGTTCAATGATTTATATTTCAAAATATTTAAGTGACAAAGAAAATATTCGCTTTTTCGCAAATATTTATGACAGAAAAATTTTATTTTATTTTATTTTTTTTCCCGTCAAAGACAAAATAAAGATAGAAAATAAACGAAATTTGAAAAGTAATCATTATAAAAACAATTAACTTTATAATTTCACACTTCAAAATATAAAATTATACTTATTTGCCCAGGAATATATAATATCCATTTTACAGTAACTTTTATATATGTTTGTTTGTAATAAGTTGTGTCAATTTGTTTGAAGTAAAATGTGTCAATAAAGTCTCTCTTTATGAATAAGCGTTTCTTGCTTGTTATTATTATTATTAGCCCACTTGGTAGACAGCAACGTCTAGACGAAGTCCAAGAACCTCTATGTCTCGCGGAAGGAAGGAAAGAGACAATGCAGCTTCTATTGCGATGGAGTACCGTAGGTAGAAGTTTGACTTGGCTCCGTGACGCTGACGGAGGAGGACTTTAGGGGAAACTACCCTAATTTGCTTAATGCTATTGCTTTATGCTCACCAGCGGCGCACATTGCCACGAGTCGGGCATTGCTTATTTTATATCTGGCAATAAAATTGCACGTTTTCCTTTTGATTTTTTAAAAATCATCATATGAAAAAAAAAAAAAAAAAAAAAAAACTTCAATCTTATTGATTACCAATATTTGAATTATTTTCTTTTCAATAGAAACTACGTTAAGCACAGATAAATAAATAAAAAAACTGCGACAAATACGTTATTCACTGCGACAAATATGTAGCTATTTCTTTCTTTCCATGTTTTGGTATTTCGAGGACAGTCATTAAGGCGTATATTTTTTTCTATGGTTACATGATCCTACAAAGCTCTTACATGACAACAACATCAACAAAAAAGGACTCGTACAAAAAGCAAGACATATATCTTTTCCTTCAAGGATTCATGTTTACCAAAAATGATCATTACATTCATAGTCTGTCACTTGTCGAACATCCATTTTTTTCTTCTTCACTTCGGATTGATATGAGAATGTCGTGATTGAGCTATTTTTTTTTCCTCTTCTATTTCATGGATGGTAAGCTTTATTTCTTTATTTTTTTGTGTGCTTATGAATCATTATTATAATCGAGACACAGGAAACACATATACCTGTTGTTAAGGGCACGTTCTCTATATTTTCACTGTGCTTCGACGTAATCTGTCGGCACGCCTTTGTTGCCACCAGGTAGTCCGACTAACGTGGCAAAAATCCTGCACATCATACACGCCATCGAGTCTCCTTGCTTTTTAGAAACAATGTCTATAGCAAAACCATCAGCGGATTGAACTTCCGCCCAAATGTTCACTAGCGAGGTATTGACACTGAGCCACGAGGCAGGCATTGCTTGTTATATATCTGGCAACAAAATTGTATATTTTCCTTTTAATTTTTTAAAAAATCTTTAAAAGGTGTAAAAAAAACCTTATATCTTATTGGCATTATAAATAGTTTAATTATTTTCTCTTCAATAAAACAAACGGCCTGATGGACAATTGGCTAACGCTCTGGTATTTGGTACCACAGGCAATGGAATGGATGTTTGATTCGGAATCCACTTTTAAGCTGTAGGTCCCAGTCTAATTAGCCTAAAGTGTGCGCAAAATGACCGTAGAGCGACAAACCCAAACCACGCCAGATCAATAAAAACAACGTTAAGTACAGATAAATAAATAAAAAAGATGTGACAAATATGTGACTCTTTCGTTTTTCTATATCTTGGTATTTTCGAGGACAGTCATTAAGGCATACATTTTTTCTATGGTTACACGATCCTACAAAGCTCTTAGATGACAACAACATCAACAAAAAAAGAGACTCGTACAAAAAGCAAGAGATATATCTTTTCCTCCCAAGGATTTATTTTTACCAAAAATAAATAAAGCAGATTTCTCCAATACCCCGAAGAGATGATCATTACATTCATAGTCTGTCACTTGTCGAACAGCAATTTTTTTTCCTTCTCTGTTCGGCTTGATATGAGAATGTCGTGATTGAGCGAGTCATTTTTTTCTCTTCTATTTCATGGATGGCAAGCTTTATTTCTTTATTTTTTTTTCTATGCTTATGAATCATTATTGTGATCGGGAGACAGAGGGAGAGAGAGGGACACATACACCTGTTGTTAAGGGCAACTTCTCCATATTTTCGCTGTGCTTCGACGTAATCTGTCGGCACGCCTTTTTGTTGCTGAGATTGCGGATGGCAAATGTCACGCCACACTTGAGGACATATGCAAGGGGGCACTTGTAGGTGTTTCTTGTGCGAAAGATGTAGGACTGGGTTCTGTTAAATATTGTGACCTGTATTCAGTGCGAGTGCGTTCACGGTTGGTGAGATGGAGTCACGTCTGTGATTTATGGTTCCTTTCGACTTTGTGGGCCCCATTGAATAAGGTCATTTTATTATTTTATATCATAAATTTGCTTAAATTGTAAAGGAAAAATATTTTTGTCATGGTTATTATTTTGCAATTACATTCAATGACGTGCTTATTTCTATATTTTTTGTATTCAGTGATATTAAGGCGAAGGCACGAGGAAAATAATAATGATTTTTTAAAATAAAAAAGCATTAAAGCATTTACTTATAACAATTCTTTCATTATTTATGTAAAATACGCTCTCCTTCCAGAATGTCACAGTAGATTCCGTGTATATTTTATTCCAGTTCATTAATTTTTAATATTATCAATGTCTCATTCCAGCCTACTAATTATTAATCTGATTAAGGGATTTATAAAGTGATTTATTCATCACATAAAATGTCAGAAAAGTTTAGTTTGATTTCTATTGCGTTAAATATGATATTTTTCAGCCCAACTCGTGGCGAAAGCTTGTGCGTGGCCAACTCGTGGCCGCTGGTGAGCATTATTTGGGCTGAGGTTCAATCCACTGGCGAAATTGATGTAGATACTGTTTGTAAACACAAGGAGACTCGATGGCATTTGTGATGTTCAACATCTTGCCACGTGAGTCGATGAATGTGATGGGAGTTTTCTTCCATACGATAAGCAAATGCGAGGTAGTTTCCTTTAAAAAGCCTTCCTGGAAGCCATTGCCAGTCTTCTTCAACGATATGGAGCCAAGTCAGACTTCTACCTACGAGTGCTCTAACACAGCAGAAGCTGTGCCCCCTTTTCCCTCCTTCCATGAGACCGCATGGACTTGGTCTAGAAGTTGCTGTCGACCAAGTGCGATAAGAAACAACAACAGAAAAACTTGTATTTGCAAAAGGACAAAAATATCTCGTTCAAAGCGATAAGTTTAATCAGACTGCTTTAATTACATTGACTGCATGTATCATAATAATACAATTGGTAAGTCATCTGTAGCACAAGTGCTAAAAAAAAAAAAAAAAAAAAAAAAATGAATAGCTTTACGTAATTCGGCTTTTTCCTTGTTATGTTAAAATATATTAAAAACGTTGTTGCTTGTTGATACTTAAATATATTTTTCATATACGGTGAAAAAAATTATTACATATTAATGAAGTTTAAACTTGTAACAACTTTTAGTCTATAGGTGAGTACTTAAACGTTTGTTTATAAATCTTCTATATTGTATCCATTAATCAAATGAAATTATCCTTTAAATATTCTACTGCCAACATTGTATTATGATAATATAATTAGTTATTTGTATAAAACTAATCCACTAATATACCCCCTATGGATAACATTCGCTTTTAATTTAAATTAATGGAGATTGAACAATGGTCGAAACACTATTTCTTTTTTTCTTTTGTTGCAAAATGAATTGCTTTCTTTTGTTCTAATGCCATTTTATTCCCGACAACTTCAAAGAATGGAACTGACATGCCATTACAGAACCAAAAACCCCGTCACATAAGCAACCCTCTTCTATCTTCCCTTTTCCCCCTTTTTCGTTTATTCCGCCATTTTGTTTTTCTTGTTTTTGATTCGCCATGAATGATGGATAGTTTCCCTTCATTTCAATAACGATGTATTTAGCCGTGTTATCTTTTTTTCCAAACCGTGCCGAATTTTTAACGCCGTTTTTGAAAAATGGTGATTGATTTTCCATGCATACAATTATGCAGGGAAAACGCGGCGTTCGGAAAATATTTGTTCTTGAAAAGAAAAAGGGAAAAATAAGAATAAAAAAGGTAAAAATAAAAAAAAGAACAATTTTCTCGTTCTTTTAAAAATCGTTTGGTGTTCTTCAATTGATTTAATGCTTTTGTAAAAACATTTTTATTGGAATTCTAGAAGAAGAAGAATGTTGACTTTTAGGAAATGTTTTGAAAGTTGATACAGCGTATAATTTGTCTTTCTCTGAAGGTTTTGTAATAGCAAATAAATAGTTGGTATCTCTGTGTGCGAGTCGTCTAATAATAAATTTTATTTTTAAAGTAGCACAATCGGATATATAATTCATTTTGTGTAAGTATAATGTACAATTATTCTTTTCTTCATTTTATATTGATGTATTGTTTTTAAATTATTTGATATTACACTTTTAAATTGAAAATTTTTAAACGTCCTCTGATGTATATATCCTGAAAAAGAAATTATTGTAATTTCCTATATCGACTACAAAGCGATTATTTTAAGTTTTATTTTTTAAATGCGAAATAATAAATTATTCTTTATTATTCTACTTTCTTATTCTTTATTATTTCGCAGAATATTGCATAATTATTATAGTAGTTTTGGCAACACAAGCCGCGAGTATTTGTTCCCTATAAAAGGGAAAATCATATCGTGTATATTCCATATCCTTCCTTTTCCTTTTATTTTTAGAAACAGTATACCCGGATAAACATTCATTTTATATGAGTATAATGTACAATTATATATTTTTTATTTTGTAGTGATGTATTGTTTTTAAATTATTTGATATTACACTTTTAAATTGAAAACATTTAAAACTTCTCTGATGCTCTGATGAAAGAAAAAAAATTGTTGCAACCTCCTATATCAATTCCACGGCGATTATTTTTCGTTTTATTTTTTAAATGCGAAATAATAAATTATTCTTTATTATTCTGCAAAGTTATTTTCGCAGAAGATTGCATAATTATTATAGTAGTTGTGGCAACTAAAGCCACGTTTATTTTATCCCTAAAAAGAGAAAACCAAACCTCGTATCTTTCCTATTTGGGAATTCATCTGACTACAATCGAATTCGGCTGAAACAAGATTTTATTTGGAATCGATATAAATCGATTTGGAAATTATATTATAAATGTGTAATAGATTTTTATAGATTTATATGCGTGTTGTTAAGTGTAGATGTGTTATTGTTTGGATAAAATAATGAGAAGGCAAAAATGGAGTCGCATTTCAAAAGACGATGCATAAACACGCACTTCGGTCAGTGAAATTTTATCACGGTAATTTTTCACAAATTTTGTGTGTAATTTTATTTTTTAAAGTTGAAAAGGATATAATTTTAAAGTTACATGTTTTTCGAAAAATATTTTTGAAAGTATTTTACAAAATGTTTGTTGTTGCTTCTTATCCCACTTGGTCGATAGCAACATCTAGACCAAGTCCATCAATCCGTGGATCTTAAACCTGCAAGCCATGATAAAAAGTAAAAATGCAGATTCTTTTTGTCCTTGACATTGCGGAACAAAGACATTGGGTGTCCAAAAGGGGGAAGTCTGACTTTACCCTGCCCGGTTACACTTTCGGGCACAAGGTACACGGAATTTTAAGGCATTTTAGTCGCCTTTACGACATGCATGGTCTACAATGGAGATATTCTAAATCCGAACTCACACGGGGCATATTTAAATTTAAAAAATAATTAAATATTAAATAATATTATTAATATAGTAAATAAATAATAATATATAATTAATTTTTAAAAATATTAGACGCTAGGAAAAACTTGCTGATATTTTACATTTTTGAATTCATGCCATTTATATAATTTTTAAAAGTCATTTGGAGCTGCTGCTACTAGATATCAAAAAATAAAACTTTCTTCCATAAATGTAACTGATAAAATGGGTACCAGTTCCCGGAGGGTATAACTGGATGGGGTAAAGTCAGGTTACTGTTGTAATTATATCTGACTTCATTTTAACCTTTTTGAATTAAAAAAAAAAATCAACATTTTATTAAAATGGCGAATAAGATTTTTTTTTTTTTATTTTTTTTATTAATATGATTGAACAAAAGAAAAGCATAATAAAACTGTTCAACTATCATTCACTTCCACTTATTCACAGTCGGGCGAATCTTCAGACTGGTAATAAATCATAGATATCTATAAAATTTTATGAATGAAATCATTAGTGGAAGCAAGCAACTATTGCACCAAGCAAACCCTTTACTTTAACAAAAGTCATATTTCTTTATTTCCTTTCTACTTCATTATTTCATCCCTTGCACATCTTGAAGAACAATATTATCCAAACTCACTCATTCTCGCAATGTTCCAAAAGGAAATTGTCGTACGCCTTCTATCCCACCCCCTACTTCTCCTCCATTCCCCCATCTCATCTTTAATTGTGTTGTCTGCGAGAGAAAACCTTCCTTCCAGAAGAAATTCATATTGTTTAACCCCCTTTTTTTATGTCTTCTTCGAGTGCCATCCCTCTACTGGCTGTGCCTCCCTTCTCCTAATTAAGGTGGGGGTACTAGCTGGTTCGAAGGCAGTTAAAAACGAATTCTCTTCCCCTCCCCTCCCAACCTGCTTTTCTGTTCTATTGTTCGAAGTAATAGGGGAGTAGCTTGTGCCGGTGTGGGAACCGATGCCTCCAAGGGTTATTTTCTTACTTTTAAAAATCTTGTGACAACTGGTCATTTGGAATGGAGGGATTGTGCTTCTATGGAGACAAGGGTGGCGTCTAATAAAAGATATGTTTGCTTTGTCGTAGTTTATGTCCCGCGGGTGTTCCTTTGTCAGTAATCGATGGTTATTTTTTATTGCCTTCTTTGGAAGATGTAAATGACGGTTAAAGTGAATCCGAACCATCCTTTTTATATTGAATTCTCCTGATTACGATGTCTTTTGTTTCGAGTAATGAGTTTCGATATCTAATTGAAATTTCTTTATCGCCTGGTCTTTTCTTCATTTGCTGTTGTTGTTTTTATTATTTGATGTCGTTCTATTTGTCAGATTTGATTATCTTTTTTTATTGTCTTTTGAACTACTTTCAGCATTAAAAAAATGTAGTTGTTGTATGACTTGTAAAATAAAATGTTTTATTAATGCTAATCGAAATTAGCTGGTGACGAATACATTAACTCGAAAGTGAAATAAAAGTAAAATAGATACTAGCAGATCATATTTTTATTTTACCTTATTTAGTGTTAATTAGGTAGATTTTAAACATTAAAAGTACTTTTTTAAGGTTTTAAGTGCTTTTGCGAATATATTAATGTTGCAATGAAGAACTGGTTGTTAACGTGTTGGACAGAACATAGAATACAATAGAAGAACATAGTTTGAAATCTGATAAGTTAAGTCAATCGAAAGTTCCCATATCTAGGGCTGTTATGGGTGCATTAAATCTGTAAGTTTGAAAGTATCTTAATCAGGCTAGAAAAGGTGGATAGATAAAGCAAATTTTCAGATTTTTTTTTTCAAGTTTTTTTTATTCAAAATTGACGCAGCGGTGGACATTGTTTTTCTAATGTCGGACATTTCCACCTAAAATCATCCATTCTTAAACAAAAACGACAGACAGTATATAGCTGGTCATATCAACTTATAAATATGAAACAGTAAATAGTTTAAATTTTCTGATACTACCTGCGCTTTATAATGGAAAAGAAAAATTAAAACAAATTTTTTATTTTAAAATAAGTTTTTTGTATTGTTTTTTAAGGGTAATGTTTAAATTTTTTATTTTTATGCTAAGAAAAACGATTTTATTTCAAAACATAGTTTTATAGCCTTATATATATTCTATATTTTATGAGTGACGTTATATATTTTTCTTTTATTTATTGGCTTCAGTTTTCTGCTTATTTTATGTTAGCTGTTGTATATATATATATTTATAAAACTCTATGCTTAGTAAATATGATCATGCCACTTATAATAAAAATTTCTTAGTCATAAATCAAAGTCATGATCAGTTTTCTTAGTCATAATAATATATTTTTTTTTTCTTCGTTTTCTTATTTAGATAACGCAGTGTTTCAAGCGCATTGAAAACTTTATGGCATATTACGATAGTTCTTATTCCTGTTATATATTTTTCTGCAGAGGAGAAAGACGCAGTATAGAATATTGTATCAGATAAAAAAAAAAAAAAAAATTACCTGCCATTTTTGATTTTGTGCTACTTTTTTGTCCCTGAAGAATACAGACGTGATCCAAATGTTAATTTTTGTGTTGTTATGTATTTTTGTTCTCGTGTATTTGAACTATTTTGATTTATGTGTCTATTTTTTTCTCCATCCAATTTTTTGTGTGTATTAGATCGTCCGACAATAAATTCTGGCAGCTGTTTTCGATTGTAGGCGTACTGGGAATTCCAGGAGAAAACATATACAACTGGTGAATCAAATCGTAGCCGAGGAGTGGCCAACCCGCGGCCGCCTTGAATATTTTTCCGTCCCGTGAGATTTATCACACTTTTACAAAATATATTTATAATGGCCAAAGTAGTGAAAACCAATGCATTAAAAAAAAAAAAATACATTATATGTGCATCCGTATATTCAAAAATTAACTCCCGAAATTATGAGAAAAATTAACTTTGATTTTAAGATAATATTCTTGCGAATATATGACAGATATTGCCAGTTTTATATATGACTTTACAGTTATGAGTTCGCAGAATAATTAAATTATATTCTGCGAATTCATGATGCGCGCGCATCTCGGAACATCTAATATTACAGGTTCTATGTTTCTCTTTAAGTGACCTCTGTGACGCAGTGACCATCCCTAGATACGCGCATTTGATTGTTGATAGCAGGGCAAACCAGACTCTTAGTTCAAATTATTAGCGCTTTTGGTTCAACTTACACCTGTGAATCATTTTTTTTTCTCAAGTGAAAATGACCAAACACAAAACACGCTCGAATATAAATGACGCTACCCCAAGTACAATGTGCAAATACCCAAATTGAGATCGATTTGCAAAAGCTAAATAAAAGAGCGGAGAAACAAATATTGCTCTAGTAAAATAAATATTTTTTAATGATTTCATTTTTTTTTTATTTCGTATGTATATATTTCCTTTTTAATGTTAGATACTTCTTTATAATGTGCGCTTAGTGTCAGTATTATTATATTATCTATGTTTAGATGTTAGAATAATAGAAAAACATAAATAATAGCTCATTATGTTTCAATTTTTCCAAAAAATGTCTATAGGGGATGTCAATCTAATATAGGATATATAATTTTTATGGATATTATAGGGATATATAATTTATGGTTACATGTAAGAATAATAGTAAACACAAAAATAATAATTCGTTATATTTCAATTTTCATTCCAAAGAATGTCTATAGTGGGTCTAAATCTAATAGGGGGCATACATAATTTTATATGCGGCCTGCGGAGTTATGAGGCATTTCCGAACTGGGCCACAATATCATTTGGGTTGGCCACCCCTGTCTTAGCCCATAATCTGTAAAATGGATCACATTATTTCTTCTTTATCATATGTAAACATGATGTTGGTCTGTTATGATGTCCGTAATTTTGCTAAAAATGTAAAGCTGCAAAACAAATATTGACATTGTAAAACATCGACAAAAATTGTGATGTAAAATTTAAAAAAAAAAAAACAACAACAAAACATTGAAATGATAAATTGAATTTTGAACTGAAATTATGGAGCACTTTTTTTTATTGTTGATGATTCTCATATTCTTGCTCTTATTAAATTTGATTGATAATCTAGTTATGTCGTTATATAATACATTTTAAATTCTTTATTTTTGTATATGCTTTCGCAAATGCATCATCTGAATGCTACTCGTGCGAGAATATTTCTCTTTTTGGCGATAATTTTCCACGCCATTGCATTTCCTCCCACTAGTTGGAAAATTATAAACATATTACATGTTTAGCAGAGCTCTACTTTCGACAAAACATTTGGCGTACAATTGATGTCGTTGCCACTAAATCCTGGTAACACGAAAAAGAAAAATGTTTGTCTGGGCTTTAAAGTGATTACAAGGTTGTCTGGCTGCATGTTTTGGCATTTCGTTTTGCATGTACTATAATCTTTTTAACGCCGAAAATGCTCCGAAAATACAAAATTATTCTTTCTTTTTCCAGATTTAATAATCATTTAGCATTTTTATTGTGTTACTTGCTCGTTTATACATTAAACAGACTCTTATCACGTGATTTAAAAAAGAATTCTTTAAAAAAAATAATTAAATAATAATCGTCTGCTTATGAATAAGCAGTTCTAAAATGAGAATTAATTAACTTCACTGTCAGGTTTTTTTAATTTATAAACTTTTCCATAAATATTTATTCTTATGTTTTTGAATAATTTTGTAACAAGAAATGAACTAAAATAACTTGTTTTCGACATTGATTAGCTTATTCTGCCGTATTTCATAAATTATTTGTGTTAAAGCCGCGCCACTCGCAAGCGAAAATATTTTTATATTCTTTTTCTTGTATAATCGTTTGCCAATGAATCATTAGAAAGTTTTTTTTTTATCAATGAAATAGGAGTTTCATAAATAATGAAATATTCTATAATTAAATAAAATTTTTAAAATACTATTGAATGGTAATGATGTTGATTGTGTATAGTTTGAAAATCGAAATTTTAATGTCCCAAGTAATTGGTTTGCCAATTTTAGTTGTATTTTAAAAGAATTCTCATTTATTTTTCTGAAAATATGAATAACCTAGTGAAATATTTCATTATGAAAAATTAAAATGATCTTTAGTTTTATTCATCTTTTAATTTCAATTAAAAAAAAACCAGAATCTAAATATTGATGTTTCTTTAAAAATAATTTAAAGATTGTCTTAGAAATTAATTTGTATGGTCTCTAAGGAAAAGTTAGTTTAGTTATTCATTTCTTTTTAATTTTTTTTTTTTATAGACTGTGTTTTTCTCATAGAAATTTACAGCTTTTAACTTCATTTTTACTATTTAATATTTTTTGTCTTTTAATTATCCTTTTGTTATAATCTGTACGTTCTTAATATTGTTTATTCATTTCATCACAACTACCTAAGAATATTTTTATTTTATTTTGTTCTCATTTATAAAATAATTTATTTAGTTCTTATTTCATGTTTGTTTTTTAAATGTAATTTTTTATTAGCTTATTAACCTTTATTATTATTATTGTTTTTTAAATAATCTTTATAGAATTGATTTTCTCATAGAATTTTACAGCCTTTTTAACTTTGATTTTACTCTTTAATATTTTTTGGTTTTTAATTATCCTTTTAAAATAATCTTGTATATTCATTCTTAATACATTTTTTAAATTTTATTACAACTACCTAAGAATATTTCTATTTTGTCATAATTTATAAAATAATTTGTAAGTAACTAGATTTTTTAAAAGCCAATCATTATTAATGTAAAATATTTTTAAAAATAATTTATTTATTTATTTTTTTTTTTAAATACATTTTTTAAGTTTATTAATCTTTATTGTTGTTGTTCTTCCTATTGTTTATATTTCTTGAAAGGTAATGATACTTAAAGTTCAAATAATTGTTTTTGTCATTTTAGATAAATTAATAATTCCAGTTAAAAAAACTTTTTTTTTTTCAGATAAAAGGGGTAACCATAATATTTCTCAAACTCTATTTCTGTCCTTTATGTATTTGCTCCAAATAGCTGTAGGGTTTAGGATAGATTTTTTTTTTTTTTGTTTGAATCTAGATTGTGAATAGATTCGAAATTTTTAGTTCCAGTACTTTTCCAGTATAAAAGTGCTTCTGTAAGGAAATAAGTATGTGCCTGTAAAGAATGGGTATGTGTTTCCTTTTATATCTTAATACCGCATTGAATATTCCTGTCACATCCATATCCCAGCATTGCGAATTTATTTTGATTCTTATGGCCATAAACCCGGAGCTTTTTCAATAAGAACTGCTGGAAAAGAGTAAAATAATTCAGTTCTTATAGAGAATCTTTTTAAATCTCTCTCTCACTCTCTTTTCGATTTAAAAGAATAAAACGCTATCGTAAAGGACTTTGCAAAAACTTTGAAGAATAATATACATTTTTTTAAAATTTGTTTTTTGTTCCGATCCGTCTTCGCCATGTCTTCTCGATTTGTCTATCAATATGAGAGTTGCTCTGTTGCCAAATTCTGAATGGGAAATATTACCCAGAAATCCAACGAAACGTCTGTGCTACTTTACATGCCTATTCTAGTGTGTGAAGGAGAAAGAATATTGTTCCAAACCCCATCCTTTGGGAGAATATTTAAATAATAAGAAAAAAAGTAGTAAAAAGAATTGGCAACGGATAAAAATGGATTCTACTGAAAAATATCATTTTCTGTTTTATTTATTTTTTTATTTTCATGTTCTTCTGTTGCTTATATTTATGCGTTTTATTTGTGATATCCTACTCGAGATATTTTTAAGCTATCGCTTTCATAAATTTTTGTGTTGGTTGTCTTCTTACAGTTGGTCTCGTTCTATTTTTTATATCTTTGTCAATAAATTGTTACAGATAAATTTAGATAGCCTTTTTTTTTTTTTTTTTAATATTGTCTGCTTTAAAATGTCAAGTAGTTAAAGTTTGTGTTTATTGAAGAGGAAAATAGATATAAATTTATTGTTGATTTTGAATTCTAAATCGTAAAATTATTCTAATATGTATAGAATTTATTAAATTTATTAGTAAGATATAAATTTAAATGGGTATATATATATATATATATATACACACACACACATATAATCTTTGCCAATAAATTAGTACAGATAAATGTAGATTGATTTTCTTTTTTTTTTTAATATCAAGTAGTTAAGGTTTATGTTTATGGAAGAGGAAAATTTATAAATAAAAATATTTATTGTTGATTTTGAATTTTAAATCGTAAAAATTATTCTAACCTACATAGAAATTGTCATTTACATAAATTAATAATTCCAGTTAAAAAACGTTTTTGTATATAAAAGGGATAACCATAATATTTCTCGAACTCTGTTTCTATTCTTTATGCATTGCTCCAAATAGCTGTAGGGGTTTAGGATAGACTTTCTGCAGGAATCTAGATTGTGAATGGTTTCGAAATTTTTAGTTCCAGTTTAAAACTGCTTCTGTAAGGAAATAAGTATGTGCCCTGTAAAGAATGGATATGTGTTTCCTTTTTATATCTAATATCTCATGGAATATTCCTGTCACATCCATATCCCAGCATTGTGAATTTATTTTGGATTCTTATGCCCATAAACCCCGGAGCTTTTTCAATAAGAACTGCTGGAAAGAGTAAAATAATTCAGTTCTTATAGAGAATCTCCTTTTGGGCTCACTCTTTTCGATTTAAAAGAATAAAACGCTATCGTAAAGGATTTGCAAAAACTTTGAAGAATAATATACATTTTTAGAATTTTTTTGTTCCGATCCGTCTTCGCCATGTCTTCTCGATTTGTCCATCAATAGGAAGAGTTGCTCTGTTGCCAAATTCTGAATGGGGAAATATTGCCCAGAAATCCAACGAAACGTCTGTGCTACTTTTACATGCCTATTCTAGTGTGTGAAGGAGAAAGAATATCTTCTCCAAACCCCATCCTTTGGGAGAATATTTAAATAATAAGAAAAAGAAGTAAAGAATTGGCAACGGATAAAAATGGATTCCATTGAAAAATATCGTTTTCTGTTTTTTATTTATTTATTTTTTTTATTTTCTTGTTCTTCTGTTGCTTATATTTATGCGTTTTATTTGTGATATCCTACTCGAGATATTTTAAGCTATCGCTTTCATAAATTTTTGTGTTGGTTGTCTTCTTATTGTTGGTCTCGTTCTATTTTTGAATCTTTTGTCAATAAATTGTTACAGATAAATTTAGATAGGTGTTTTTTTTTTTTTTTTTTTTTAATAGTGTCTGCTTTTAAATGTCAAGTAGTTAAAATTTGTGTTTATTGAAGAGAAGAAAATATATAAATAAAAAAATTATTGTTGATTTTGAACTTTAAATTGTAAAATTATTCTAATCAGCATAGAATTTATTAAATTTAATAGTAGGATATACATTTAAGCGTATATGTATTATGTACATGTGTATGTATATATATAAATGTGTGTGTGTATGTGGTTTCCAATTGAAACTTTATAAGGAATAAAACAATTTAAATAATCATGTATTTAAACTTAAATTTAAAACGAAATTAAAATTTGCTGCTGATACATTTTGTTCTCAAAGAGATTTGTGAAAGTAAGGGATTGGCAATAGTATCTTTAATTTCTTCCTTTTTTTTTTTATTTTTAATACAATTCTTATTTCTCTGAATACTGGTTTTTTTGTCTCTGTATTTTATGTAACTTTTACTTAAGCGCTGTCATGGTTTTTTTTCTTTGTTATATTTATAAAATAATATTTAAATAAATTCGCAACCAAATTTGGAATATGATATTGCTGTTAATTTCTAATTTAGTAAGTATGGTGATGTATAGTGTACCTCATTTTATTCGAAAATAATACGAATAATTTTTTACTAAAATGTGCCATCAAATGTATTTTTTAACAAAATAAATTACACATTCTATTTAAAAAGTTGTTTTTTATTTGTGTCGTAACTGTTATAGCTGTGCCATCAACTGTGAGAAGAAAATATAAGCAAAAATGATAAAGAAAAAAAGAATGAATTAAAGCTTCACAAACTGGTAACACGCTAATTTCCTTTCGTTTAATTTCATTGTCTGGAATTCCTTTTTGCGTAAGTGAAGCGAAACATATTTAAGAAAATGAGTAACAGCCGCGTGTTAACACTGTTTTTTTCCCCTTCCAAACATCTTTTGCTTTTTATATTTTTCTTCTAAACCTTAAATTATTTTTCATTTCTTTCAAAACACCTAACAGCTGTCATAACGTTTTAAATCTTGTGAATTCTTTGTTGTTGACTGTGTACAGGTTTTTTTTTTTGCAAAGGATGTTCGGTTTCTTTTTTAGTTGTTCCTGAAATTAAATTATATCGCTTTATTTTTAATGTTCGATTGATTTTTTTCTTTATTAATGTTTTTAAACTTTTTTTTATTTTATTTTACGTTTAGTAATTTTGTATTTACATATAATTTATTATCTAATCGGTTTGATCTTTGAAAAACTTTTAGTTTTCTTGTTTTATTTCATTTATCGTTATTTAAATCGTAAATTTTACATTGTCTTTCTTAATCATCAAATTTGTGCCTTCTAGTGGAGAACAGTTTCGATATGTTTTATATCGGACTAGTAAAAAATATTCATCATCATCATTAGCACGACAGCCCAGGATGATCTAAGGCTTTCCTTTGAAGATATTTCCATGCATTCCTCTGGATGACAATGGTCCACCAATTCATAACGTTCTGTACAGCAAAATCTTTCCAACTGCGTCTATCCATCGTAACGTGGGTCGTCCTCTTTCTATTTGTCCCTGTGGTTTGGCCAAAACGAGCCTTTTTACAAGGTTTAAATCACTCATTCTAAATATATGAACAGCCCAGTTTAATCTATTGATATTAATAAATTTTATAATATCTGGATCTTTATAGTATGTATAAATTTTTGCGTTGTTATCAGCTTTAATTTCATTATTATTATTTATTTATTTATTATTTTTTTTTACGCTATTTAACTTTGCATATTTAACCTCGCAATTGCCAATAGATCGACTTATCGGAGACAAAACTTTCTTTTCATCCAATTGCATTTAAGTTAAGCAAATTCTCTGAATGTGAATAAGTTTCGTAAATGTACACATTTTAATAAGTACACGTTTACTATCAGTACAGAGACATGTTTAAAAAAAATCTATTATTAGTTATATGTCCATACTCATATTGCACATCTATTTCTTATAATTGTCATGTAATTGGCTCTTCTGCTTTTTGTCTGTATAGAAATTTGAAATGCTTCAGGGCATCAATCAGAGAGCGGAAGAAAATAATTTAGGATCAAAATTATTAACACAAAATCTTCAATGTATAACAAAGGAAATATATATATATATATATATATATTAGTTTCATAAAATACTTTGTAACACAAAAATTAGTGTTAGTGTTAAAAATTAATTTTATTTAGTAATTAAAAATAGTCTTTATATTTATATATATAAATTATTTTTCATTTAGAAAATATTTTGTTAATCTTTCAGGAATGTAATTTAATATTATCTTGAAAATTTTGTTTCAAAAAAACCGAAAACTCATTTTCTTTATTGCACTTTATTGTGATTATGTTTCTCTTTTTACATCAAAGACAAGTGTGAAAATTCTCCCATCTCGCTTCGTTCTCCTGTATACTTTTCTTCAGCTTTTATTCACCCTTGGTTGATCTTTGAATTAAAGCTCCTTTATTTTATTATCACAATTTTTTTTTATCCCTTTCTAGTCACGCAAACTTTTGCCTGTTTTTCAGTTCCCCGCATTGTCTTTTTTTTTATTTGACAAGCGCTGTCCAAAACGGTAATTTTTCCGCATCTTAGCATTGAAAAAGGGTACTTCATATTGTGAGGGAAAAATTACGGGGAACAGTTCCCTTGAACTAAGTAAATATTGAGAGGCTATTAGCAAAGTGACATCTCTCTTTCTGGAGTAATTTTTTTTTAATGTTTTTTCGTTGCCGCCGGCTAAAAAAGAATGTCGTAATATTTCCCAACATTTTTCATCTTATTTTTTTTTTTTGCCCCCATGAAATTTATCCTTACTTTCACTAGTTTGTCTGACATTTTGTAAGCTAACTTTTTAGAAATTGAAGTAGTTTTCTTTTTTTTCTTCTTAACATGTCCAAGTGAATGGATGGCCAAGGGAGGTAATTATCATCTCAAAATCCATTGATTGTTATTAATTGAGTGAAACTACTTTGCAAATATTGAATTCTTTTATTGTTTCCATTTTAAGAGAGATTTTTATTTTGTTTTGTAATGAATATGTGCCATTTTTTTCCCCCTTAATGTTTTAATGATTTTAATAATTTCTTGCAGTGATCATTACGAATTTAAAGTTCTGAAAATAGAAATATTTATTTAATTTTAAAATATTTAACTCACGGGTAATAGTTATTAACAAGCATAAATTTACAATTATTTGACTTTAACAGTATTTATAAATTTTAAAATGCTTTATTGTTTAATATTACTAATATGAGTATATATATGAAAAATTATTTATATTGTCTATAATTTTCAGATATATCGGCAAATAATGATCCCCCTTAAATGATTCGATTAATTTCTTCTTTAATATAAGTATACAAATTCAATTTATAATGGAGCAGAAAATATGTAATAGAAGTGCATGGTCATTAGAATTTTAATTATATAACTCAGAATATAAAATAAAAATAATAAAAATTCTGAATTAAAATAATTGTAATTGAAAAATTATTTTTGAGTATTATTTGTACAATTGTATTTTTATGTTCATTTAGTTACTGTGTATATATATAAAAAAAAAAGAATATACATTTTAGAAATTTTCTTATAAATGTATATTAAAATTTTTATAACAGAAAATGTTTCATAGATAATATGTCTTAAAAAAATTTTTTTTTCTTGAATGTACAGAGGCTTGATGGCCAATTGGCTATCGTTCTCGTTGTTGGTACCCCAGGCTTCAGAATCAAATTCTGGCGGTGACATAGATGTTTGTGAGTGGTTCGAAATCCACTAGGTCCCGGTCTAATTATCCAAAATGCACAAAATGACCGTCGATCGGCAAACAAACCAAATCGTGAATATACATGTGGAAATTTATGTTTAATGTGTCCGATTCATGACTTAATTTTAATGTGTCAGATTATTTAGTTTTGCAGATTTAAAAAAAATATATATATTACATCTTTTTTTTACATTTACACTTTATTCTTAAGCGTGTATTAGAGAATGCAAAAAAAAATCTGAAATGAAAAAAAAGTACCATTTGTTGTTAGGCTTGTAATAGATAATTAATTGGGAAAATCTCGAAAATAGGATTTTGTTATGAAAACTTGATTATAAAAACTTTGTTCTCTGATTCAATGGAGCAATTCTTGACATAATAAACATTGAGTACAAAATCTTTTCGTTTATGATACATTTTCCTTCGATATTTTGTTTCAGAAGAAGGAGCTATTCCGAAACAATTCGTCGGTGAAATGCTTGAGAGAGAGAGAATCCTTCCGTGCATTGATCGTCGTCGTGTGTGGGTTTCCCAAATCGATGAAATAGTGCGTGTTTGCCATGGGAATTCGCGGTTTCCACAAAACACGAATCCTTACAACAACTCTGTTTGCCGAGGTATCAACTTCTTGATATAAAGGAAGTTGACACTGTTTTTATTATCGCATATAGAAAAAACCGTTTCTTTTTTAATGCGAATTGGTTGTAGATTCCAATTCCAACTTTTTATTTGAAGGAAATGAACAAAATTTAACTTTTGCGGTTATAAGAATCTAGTTTAAGGTACAAAAAGACACACACACACACACACACACACACACACACACACACACACATATATATATATATATATATATATATATATATATATATATATATATATATATATATATATATATATATATATATATATATATATATATATATATATATATATATATATATATATATATATATATATATATATATATATATATATATATATGCGGGTTACAAAATGTGAAAACCCAATGTAAGTTCAAAATGGCAATTTTTCCCGTATGTGAATTTTTGAAAGTTATGCCATGTGAAGATGCATGAAATTTACTGCAAGTAGTTATAGTTCAATAGAATAATACCATAGTTCTATAAAAATTGTCAATTGGTGACTGGCTTTGTGTGAAAATAACTCCTCAAAAGTAAAGGAAAATTGTCTAAAAAGAATGTGTAATCTTTATAAAATATATCATGCGAGGCCAAATATATATGCTTTTAACCAGGTAAGGTTTCTCTATACGACGCTATAAAAGAATTATGAAAATCTATTAAAAAAAAATAGAGCGGTGGCATGGATGTTTGTGAGTGGTTCGTAATCCACGTTAAAATGTAGGTCCCGGTCTAATTAGCCTAGTGTGCAAAAAATATGACCGTAGAGCGACAAACCAATCTTTGGCAAAATAACGATACATTATTATCATATTTTTCCGGAGGATAATAATGCAAAAATGAAAACGGCATTTAAAAGAAGAAACATTAAATTTAATTTTCTACAAAAAATTACCTAGTAATTGCCGTACCTAAGTGTGCAAAAAAATTACCGCGTTAATATTCGTTATGACAGTCTTATAGTATAAGCTATTTATATTTAATTTTCCATTGATAAGAAATTTTCTTTACTAAACTGGTATATTTATTAATGATTTATAATTTAATACAGATCTCTATAATATCTAAAGTATTTCAGAATCATTGGCAATGGTACTTTGAAATAATTGTCAAAAAATATGAGAATCAATGTATTTTTTTTTAAATTTAAAATTCAAATTCTTTTTAAAATATTTTTAATAAAATGTAATAATTTTGTAAATAAAGTGTCGCTGTTACGCTTTTCTTTTGTTATCAAAAAGTACTATTAGCTTATGTCTTTACTGAAAAGAAGAATAGAGTTTATTACAAAAGTTTAATATTAGTGCACAGATAATTATGTGAAATTCTGTAGAAAATCTCATGTGGATTAGCGTGTTTGTGAATTAGTTACAGTTAAAACCCCTCTTATCACACATGTTTGAAAAATGAAAAAAAAAACACCCGATGAATGAAATAATTACGTTATTGTAGTGTTTACCAATTTAAAAAAACTCAAATTTACCTATACCTTAATATCTTTATAAAAATATACTGAAAGCACTTCATCTTACACAAAAAGAATCTTAAAAATAAAAAATAAAATAAAAATAAAAAAAAACTCCAGTAGTTTAATTTAAATTCATTAAAAAAATATATAAAACCCTTTTTAAACTCGGTGAATGACCTGTAAAGGTACCCTATCGCAACCTTAAAAACCTTTCAAACCCACCCCATCTTTTTTTTTTTTTACATTGTGCGTTCCCATAAATTATCGCGAGGCGAGATCGTACCATTTCCGTCACCAATAGCGTCTTCCATTCGCATCGTACGATGAAACGTTTCGACTCCATTTCCTCCTCTTGTTTTTTCAGTGGACGGTTGGTTTGCCATGCATTGCAGGTGAGATTCCAGCAGCAGCACTTGTTTTGGCAGACGTGACGTTCACCTCGTTCGCTGGAAAAATGTTGCCATTTTGAACGGCGTCAATCTTGCTTCTTCTTTTGGTTTTGAGCATGTGTTTTCTCTGCAGGTGAATTAACTCGTGGAAAAACATGTGCGTAGGATTTAATTTCGTTTTGGATTTCAAAAAGTGATGTGCGGACTTTAAATATCTTTTCTTTTTTGTTTTAATCATTTAATTCAGACAGGTTTATTGCTTTTTAGGTAGTTGGTGATATCGACGTTGTTGTTTTGTCCTTTTTTTTATCGTGCGATTTTTATGTGGATGGTTTCTTGGGAAAGATGGTGATTGTTTTCAACAATGGTTGATTTTCCTTTTTTTAAAAATAGAATTAAAAATTTTAAATACTCCTTATATACACACCGTATTCTTTTTAAATTTATTAAAATTTTCGATCTACAGTATATCGCATGTTTTTAGCAGACAAGGAGGTCTTAGCTCCAGATTAGCCACTTCTAGGAGGTATAGGGCACACCTAGGTGATTCAGAAGCGCATAGCAATATCGAATTTTAAAAAGGCTTTTCTGATGCAGCGATGTATACAAAGGTACCAGACATGAAATGAAAACCCTTAAGTGAATAGGCAATATATAAATAAGTGCTGATCAACAGTGACTTGGTCTACAATAATGAATGTTTTCATGCAGAATTCTCCAGACCTGCATCAGGACATCCGAGCATGGGGCACTATAAGTCATGTATTTGAACTTAGATTGTCCCTTAGCATAGTCTCATCTATGTACTGAGACGATATCATTCATTTACTATTCATGATGCTCTCTGAAAGAATCCATAATCGCTGGTGCAGCGTCCAAACAGTTTATGGCTTGAAGTACACCTCATCGGATGTCATTGCATTGTGCAACTCTCTCGTTGTGCTTCGTAGCCTTGTAAGCCAAATGTACAAACGTTAATTCCCTATATGTATGATTCACTATCCTAGACATAGTACATAGACACATACTTAGACATAGTTGTAGAACTATGTCTAAGTATGAAATTAAGAATCTGTAAGAAAGCTTGAAATTTCCGCCCTCCACCATTTGTACAGTTGGAAAGCATTTCGCAACCAATATAGTTATGTGATTCCGAAGCGTCTAGGTCAGGGGTCGGCAACCTTTTGAGTCAGAAGAGTCAAAAAGTACAATTTACAAAATTTCAAGTTTTTAAAGAGCCACAAAATTTTTCTTGCCAACAATAAATAGTACTCGCATAGTTAAATTTTTTTGATAAAAAAACAAAAAACAAATCTATTTTTATACATAAGAAAAATATCTATTTATCCATATGTGAGCAGTGTTTTTCACAACAAATTAGATAATATATATATGGCATTATTAGATAATTACTTATTATTTAAGTAAAAAATTAAAACAATTAAATATTTACTTACAACCCTAATTTGTATTTCAATAATAAACAATTGAGCAAACATATTCAATGGGAGTGAGGGCTTTGCATGGTTATTCAAGTAGAAAATTTAAACTTTACTAAACGATGTAACTTGTACTTAAAAAAATAATAATAACATACATTTGAGCAAACAAATTCAATGGGAGCGTTGGTTTTCATGGTTTTAGAAAGTTTGGATAAATTTGGCTCATAACTTGCTGTTTTAAGTTTCAAACACGACTCTAAAATTTTCATTTCTTAATTGGTTTCTTACTTTACTTTTAATCATATTCAATTATTAAAAGTAAATTACTTAATTATATTTTTAAATGTTTTTTTTTTTTTTTTTTTTTTTTTGATGAAATAAATAATATTTGAGTATGGAACTAACGAGCCGCAGCTTCACATCCAAAGAGCCGCATGTGGCTCGCGAGCCGCAGATTGCCGACCCCTGGTCTAGGTGTACCTTACATCTCCTAGAAATTTGTATGGGTCTGATGGCCAAGTGACTATCGTTCTGTTCTTTGGTACCACAGGCTTCTGGTTCGAATCTTGACGGTGGTATGGATGTTTGTTAAGGGTTCGGAATCCACTTTAAACTGTAGATCCCGGTCTAAATAGCCTAAAGTGTACACAAAATGACCGTAGAGCGACAAACCAAACCTAATTCAAAAATTTATAAACTTGGTTCTGATGCATCCTATAAATATAGAAGCTTTCGTTTCCTACATTTCCTAGTTTAGAGTTGAATTCTAATTTTGAAACCCAAATGCCAGCCAGATTGCTAAAAGTCCAACTGTAAAAATATAATACACATTTTTAACAGAAATTTATTTTTGAATTGTTAAATAAAGTAACTATGCTTTTTTTTTTTTAAAAAATCTCCATATTTTTACTTTAAATAAAATAATTCCTCTGAAACACAACATATGCTTTTTTTTCTCAGCAGTGCTTACATTTATGCTAAATTCTAAATCTTAAAACCTTAGCATTTCTAATTACCTCCGGGCATTCCAATCCCGTGTCTGTTGGCATTCCCTTTTTTTTTTTTTTTTTTTTTTCCTACTGTTCCCTGAAAAGGAGATGTCACTCCGTTGGTGTTTTCCAACAGGATTTTCTTCTCATCCGCATTCATCTTTCTTATACTACTCTCCAAAGAAATTCATTATTTTTACGCCCGCGCGTAAGAATCTCGGCGGCTTTTGAAGTTTTAATTAGAGACATGGCCCTGAACACAGGTGTATTACTGCAGATACTACACGGGGAAAAATCTGAAACCGCGTTTATTTCTCCGTTAGGAAATGAATTAAGGAAAGGATTTTGTTTTCTTTTTTCCGTTGAACTCAGTAACCGAATACATTTTTTTTTTCTCTTTTGTTGACTGCTTTTTGTTCAGTAAGGTTTATAAACCTAAATTAATTTCCTTTTAGCTCTTTGTTTAAGATGATTCTTAAAAACACCTTTTGCATATTTTGTTGTGTGATATGCAATTTAATTAACTCTGGAAACTGAAGAAATAAATGAAACGCATCTTTATATATGTATGGTTTCTTTTGTCCTTGCTTTTATACATTAATAAATGAAATTCTATTCGTGACCTTTTAAGAATTATGAAAAATTTGCAATGGATTAAAACTCTTCATTTTGATCTCAGTAAATGGGCATTCTTTCTCCCAGTACCATGTTTACTTTTTTATTCAACAAGAAACGTGATATAAATGAATCTTATTAGATTCAGAGCGCTAGCCACTTGGCATAGTGGCTAGTAGTGCTCTGGCATTTGGTACCACAGGCTTCATATTCGGAAATCACTTAAACTGTAGGTTCCGGTCTAATTAGCCTAAAGTGGGCACAAAATGACCGTAGAACTACAGATTAAACCTAGAAATTTTTAAACTTGGTGCTGAGACACCCTATAAATATAAGAACTTTCGTTTAGCTACATTTACGGATTTCGACCGACTGAACTTCATTAATTTTGAATCAAAATATCATCCATTATGACGCTGAAATTTAAATATAAAAAATATATTACACATTTTAAACAAAAATTTATTCTTTTGTTTAGTAAAGTACCTACTTTATAAAAAAATCTCCATATTTTTACTTCAAATAAAATAATTTCTCTAGAACACAACATAGGCTTTTTCATCAGTGCTTACATTTATGCTGAATTCAAAATCTTAAAACCTCAGCATTTCTAATTACCTCCGAGTATTGCAATCCCGTGTCTGTCGCCATCCTTTTTTTTTTTTTTTTTTTTTTTTTTTTTTTTTTTTTTTTTTTAAATACCATCCCTGAAGAAGGAGATGTCACTCTGTTGGTGTTTTCCGACAGGATTTTCTTTGTCATCCGCATTCATCTTGCTTATACTACTCTTTCAAGAAATTCATTATTTTTCCGCCCGCGTTTAAGAATCTCGGCGGCTTTTGAAGTTTTAATTAGAGACATGGCAGAGCACAGGTATATTAGTACTCCAGATACTACACGGGGAAAATCTGAAACCGCGTTTATTTCTCCGTTAGGAAATGAATTAAGGAAAGGATTTTTTTTTTTTTTTTTCCATTGAACTCAGTAACCGAATAAATTTTTTTTTTTTCTGTTGTTGTTGTTGATTGCTTTTTGTTCAGTAGAGTTTATAAACCTAAATTAATTTCCTACACTCTTTGTTTAAGATGATTCTTAAAAACACCTTTTGCATATTTTGTTGTGTGATATGTAATTTAATTAACTCTGGAAACTGAAGAAATAAATGAAACGTATCTTTATATATGTATGGTTTCTTTTGTCCTTGCTTTTATACATTAATAAATGAAATTCTATTCGTGACCTTTATGAATTATGAAAAATTTGCAATGGATTAAAACTCTCCATTTTGATCTCAGTAAATGGACATTCCTTTATTCTGTTGATTTCTTTTATTCAACAAGAGATGTAGTATAAATATTAGAGCCTGGTTTAATTTTTTTCTTAAAAATACACATCTAATTCTGTTCTAATGATAACTTTCTTAGACATGCGAGTAGATTTTGGTCAAATAAATGAATTCTAGAAAATCATATTTGTATAATCTGTAGAAGTCATTGCTTTGAAAGAAAATTCTAAATTATTATTTTTAATTATAATTAATAATTTTTTTTTATTATTTGCCTTTTAAGGAAATGTAATTATTTTTTTATTACGAGTAAGTATAGGAAGTCGTTGCTTTAAAAGAAATGTAATTATTTATGTGCACTAATCAAATAAAGTAATTAAATAAATAAAATATTAAATTGATTAAAAATTAATTATTAATTAAATCATTATTTTAATAAAAATTAGATGATGCATTTAACAACTTTATTAAATCGAACAATGGTTTTAAAATTTAGAAGAATGGTAAATGTTTTAAATAATTCAAAGACATATAATGTTATAATTGGTTATTAAAGCGTATTTGAATAACATAGGAAAAATGTAGATATTTTTTTAATGAAAAAAATATACGCTAACAAATAACAATTTACTCATTATTTTGTTATTAACATCTTTTATATACCGTCTATGATGAAAAGCCATATAAAATTAAGGCCTCACCAGATATTTTATTATTGACATTTTGCACAAGATTTACATTTTATTTCCCCACATTTTCTTAACCATACGGAATAGTCTTATTATTTATCAGCAAATTCAATTTTACCTTCCAAAAGAGAGCGAGGATTATGATTTTTTAATCATTATTTTATAAAGTAAAAGAATATTTAATACCAGTTTTTCTGGTGTTATGTTTTATTAAATTTTCCTTCCATCTCTCCCCCATTCCAAATCTAGCATGTATAATTGCATGCAAATCGCCAGCTTTAAAAATGTTATTTTATCCAATTTCACCAAACGCCCTTTAAAAAAAAAAAATCCTCTTAAAGAACTTTGAGGAAGAACATATTTTCCAGGTGCCAAACGGTTTATAAGTATGGTGGGAATGAACATCGAACTGTTTCGAAAAAAAGAATCCTTAATACATCTCCACTGTCTTTATTCTAAATCCTTCCCTAACTCTCCCCCCATCTTTTAAACTTACCAACTAATCCCTGGCCGTCTGTTTTATCTGTTTTGGAAAAGAACATCTCAGATGAAAACTCCCTAAACCCTCAAGTAATCCTTTCAAAGATAAATATTAAATAGAGTCAGTTCTTTTCATTCGAGGCACCATGACGTTGGGAAGTTAACGTTAAGGCAAGGCAACCCATATTTTATTTTTGCTCCACTTATGTGTTGTGTAGAAGTGCTGTCTTTAAGTGTGGGGAAAGAAATATTTCTCTTCTGTAGGGTTGTTACTATTTCTGGGTTGACGTGGAAAAGTCTTTGGTAATTTTGCTCTGGAGTTTTCGAGGTGTAATAACTTGATGGGCTTTTTCCAGCCGTTGATGTTTCTGGGATTTCAGAATTTTCGAGAATGAATGAGTTGGCTTATTTTTAGTGACTTTGAGGGGAAATTATTTAGGTTTCAACTTGAGAGATTTAATCGCGATTTAATTTTACAGCACGGGTTGTAATGTAATAAAGGGTATCGTGTGAAGGTAACAGGATATATTTGGTATTGGTGTAATTTGTGGATATTATAATTCTTTTAATTGTATATAAGAATGCTCATTGTTGATGTTAATATTTTTGAACAGTTTCAAACTTTTTATAACAACACTTTATCAACAATGATTCAGTATATTTCAAAGAAAAAATATAAAAACTTTATGGTATAAAATCTCCAAATTTTTTTATGAACTTCCGAATCTAATCTTTTTGTGTGGTAATTTAATAATTTTTATAATACATTACAATGATGCGAACTCTTCACGATTAATATGCTCAGCAAAATAAACATCGGACCTAATGGCTGAAGGATTAGTGATCTGGCACTCGGTGCCACTGGTTTCAGGTTCGAGTCTCGGCGGTGCCATGGATATTTGTAGTGGTTCGAGTCCACTTTTTAAACCGTAGGTCCCAGTCTAATATGACGTAGAGTGGTGGGCGTATATTTGACAACCCTACCTCACACAAAAAGAAAATATCTTCTTTCTCAAAATCTGCGAGCAGACAGACGGCCTTGCCCATCATGGAGATGTTGCGCCAATGAAGAGGAAGAAAATAAACGTTTGAACATTGATGGATCATCATCATCATTGGCGCAACAGCCCCATGGTGGGCCAAGGTCTTATGGCAGATTTCGAGACGAAAGGTGTTTTTCTTTTTACGGGGTAGGGTTGGCAACCTTACGCTCCATAGCCATATTAGACCGCGACCTGCGGTTTAAAGTATATTCCGCAACACTACAAACTTCCATGGCACCGCCGGGACTCGAACCCGAAGCCTGTGGCACCGAGCGCTAGTCACTCGGCCATCAGGCCTCTGCATTGATGGATAAATTTTAAAATTTATCCATCATTTATATTGTTACTGTATTGTTACGCACTATTTTTGAGAATCAATGGGATAAGTAGCCGTTTTTTATTTTAACGGTTTTTATTTTTCTACCATATAAAAACATGTGAATATTTTTTCCATTAAATATCCATATTGTTTTAAATATATCCATATTTTCATTAATTATTATTTTATTAAACATCCATATATATATATATATACATTTATACTATTTTTGTTTTAAAACAAGTGCAGCCTACCTTTGTTTTATATAACACGTTATACTAAAAATAAACGAACGTGTTACACAGCAGTTGCTTGTAGTTATCATTTTGAATTCTTATATAATTTAAATGTCTTATTTTAGATTTACATCGAAAATAAAATCTCAAAATAAATATCATGCTGATATAAACTTAATTTAAACCGAATGTGTCATTCTTTCCATGATAAATTATATTTTTAGCGCATGTTTTGAAACTTTCGCATACCGGTGCGAATAATAGAAAATGAAAAGGTGACAAAAAAGATAAGTCGACTACAAGGTGTGAAATTTATCACGCATATCTAAAGCGCCGGCCGTGTAAATCACGCCAAGGCTGCTCAGTGGCGCAAGTTGTCATCGGAACGCAGAACAATAGATCTCCCGACCGGCCATTGTGTCTACGTGATCAGCGGCACGTAAAAAATGTCTGTGGTTGGCTTCGGTTTGTGAAATGAGCCCGAAACTGGCGACTTTGCATGTCTGAGATTTAATTTCATTCCGCGAATTATCTCGCCACATAATATTCTGCTCGTTGCCGTTACTGATAAGAAACGTGAATTGATGTTCAATGTTGTTTTAAATTATTGTAAAAGAAAAAAAAAAAATTCTATAAATAGTAAAGACAAAGTAATAAAAAAAAAAAAAATTGTTTGAAAAATATTTAGAACAGTTGAAATTTTTTTTAAATATTAGTACAAAATTTTTTAAATATTTGGATATTTTCTTTTTCAATATTTGAAACAAATTTAAAACAAGTAATATAAAATTTTTTTTTTTTTTTTTTTAAAAGTCAATTGCTACTTTTTTTTTTTTTTTTTTTTCACTCTATTACAGAAAGTCCTTTATAAATATTTTTCAAAGCTAAGCTAAAAATTAAATAATTAAATTTAATTAATGAATTAATATTTTTGAAAAACTCTATTAACACCAGTGTCATCCACTGCAAGTTCAAAAAAATGTATTTGAACTTGAGTGGATGAATAAAAAGTATCTTATTAACGATTGAAAATTTGAACAAGATATAGTGAGCTAATAGAAGGAATTGAAATTTATTTTTTTTTTTTTTAAATTAAAGCTTTTTTTTTAAATATTAAAACACAGCTTTTAAATATTTTGACATTTTCTTTTAATATTTAGCATTACTTTTTAGTATTTTTTATATATTATATTATTTTATTTTATTTTTTAGTGAAATAGGCTTTTTAAAAACATATAGTTAAAAATATGAAAATGGTATACGACGAAAGAAATGTAAAAACGAAATTTCTGTGAATTTTTATACATCAAAATTGTTTGATCATTTCTTAATTTAAAAAAAAAAAAATGGTTTTAGATAAAATGTATAAACTTTTCTAGGGAATCATTAAATGTTATTTATTTATTTTAATAAATGCGGTATTTATCTCTAGATCATTTGATAATAAAGTTTTTAATAAGGGTTGCTTTATGTTTAATTACAACTAAAAATTTTATTCGTAGAAAATTAATTCTAATGTTTTTTTCTTTTGAATGCAGTTTTTATTTTTACTTTACTATTCTCTGGCAAAATATGATAATAATGCATTGTTATTTTTCCAAAGAAGATGATTATGCGAAAAGGAGATTTTTTTGATGGCATATTATATCTCTTTCAAATTCTCGTAGATGCAATTTATTAATTTCGAGACGAATATATTCAACAAAAAAAGCCCAACTATACCGAAATAAAATCGTATTATGTTATGTTAATTTAAGTACTTAATATTTTAGATGTATTATATTTATTGTTTATTTATTTAAAAAAATATTCTATGTAAAAAAGTTGTTTAGCAGTTACTTAAAATATAAATGGATTCAGTTGATGTTTACATTTATCATTAAGTCAGTTCCTTAAATATTAAAAATCCTATTGACTCGACGGAATATGTGTTTTTATTGTTTTTTACGCTTGAGTTTGAAATGGAGAACTATTTATTTATTTATTTATTTATTTTTTTTTTATAAATATAAATTGTTGATAAAGACAACAGTGAACAATTTTTCAATATTTTTGATTAAATCAAATTTATATTGTAATGCGAATATAGCTGTTATAAAATTAATTGTAAATTACAAAATAAATAATTTTATGTATTTTTATTAATGAAGTATTGTTTATGTATAGTGATTCTGAGATAATTTATTACACATATAAAAAAAAAAAAAAAAAAAATCAAATCTTACTTTACTTTTTTTTTTTTTTTTTTTTTTACATCAAATCTTATTTTACAAATCTTTATTTATTTATTTTTTTTTTTCCCCTGCCTGAAAAAAAAAAAAAAATAAATATTTTAAACAGTTTCTTTCTAAAGCAATTCGAAAAAGTTTGAAATTAGATAATGCAAAATTGATAACGATCAACTAAACAGATTCCAAACAAATTCTTTTCAACGTTCCTGAAGTGAGAAAGTTCGAATAAACGCATTAATTTCTATTTACGGTGTTCTAATAACCTACCCACTTTACTTCCCCCCCTACACAACCCCCCACCATATGCGCAAACGATCTCATTTAAACTATCTCGCGAAGTAGCGAATTACATTAACGAAGTCAAGAAATCGAATTAACGATGGAATATTAACGAACCATATCGCATTTGCATATCGAACATTTCCATAGAAAGGAATAAAAGAACCCGAATAAAAATCAAAAAAAAAGAAGAAATCAAATAATAATCTAACTGTGATAAATTCAGTGGTGTTAACGGTAACTGTTCAGAAATTCTTTTTGCGCAAGTGTTATTGATTTTTGCCCTTGCCCATTTCCTTTTATTACCTTTCGTTGTAGAAAATCATACGTAATTCATCCAGGCTAATTTTCATAATTTTTTTCTCTTTTCCAGAACTCTTGGGATCCACCAGAAGACTGAACGTTAATGCTCAAGATTGCGATGGGTGAGTTGCTTTTAATGCTTTATTCATGATCCAATCCCATCTCTATTTTATTTCGCTGTATCTGTCTCTTTCTCTCTTTTTATGTTTTATTGTTATGAATATTGCTTGTTGAAATATTATTTCCACTCAAGAGGGTATTTTTTGTTAAATGGTATAAAGGGTGATGTAGGGTTATGAAAACTTTCCTCTCTGGTAATTAATTAAGGAAAAGGTAACGGAGGGAGATGAAGTAATTACGAGTTTTGTGATTATGGCAGTAATAAGTGAGAATTTTGTTCTGATGTTTATGTGGTTGTCTTGAGATGAGTGAATTAAATACCTATCATGAGATGAGTATTTATTACTCAGCGTATAAATGGTTAGGGTCTTCAATGAATGAAATGGTTAAATGTTTTATTGTCTTATCTGTTTGATGAAAAATCCGGAAAGTTAATTTGTAGGATTTAGTGTGAAAATGAATAATTGTTTAAAATTTCATTATTGGATTAATTTCATTGATTGAATAATTTTTTTTACAGAGATTTACAAATTAATATTGTAATGGGCAGCAAATTAATATTGTCGGGCGCCACATTATAGTGTGCAGGTTGGGTTACCAGATTGTAACTGGTGCGGTTGGGTTGAGATATTTGAGGTACAGTTTGGAGAACACACATCTTATTTACACAGGCACAAACACCACACATATACTATTACAGACACACAATATTTAACGCATTTAAAGACATATAATTATAGATTCATGGAAGGATTCCAGTTCTAAGCCGAAAACAAGTAATTTGGTTATGCGCAGACTGCGCGAAATATACTTTCTCTCTGGATAAGAGTCTGTTGGCCAACTATTGCGTCGGGATGGGCTAAATATATATCCTCTCTTAATGAGAGACTATAAACTAAATTTTCTCAGTACTTCTCGGGTGTGGTTGGGTTCCACTCGAGACCCACTGATCATTTCTCCTGAACGCCACAGAGGGTGCTCTTGCCAGGTATTGCCAGTATTAATATAATTTTAATCGCTATTTAATTGACATTAAAATGTCTTACACAAGATTTTCAAATATGATTCACAGAATAAAAAGATGATTACTTATAAACAGAAAACAAAAATTGCCCATTATAAAAAAAAAAAAAAAAAACTCTTTTTGTCCAATATGATAGTATTTAATTGATTTTATTTTACGTGTAATTCTAATTAAGAGTAGTAATTAGAAATTTTCAAGATAAATTTAAATTAAATTTGGAAAGATATAACATTAAAAATGGGCACTGAATTATATCTAATTTTTTTAAACTGTAGATCATAAAGCATACAAATCGCTGAGTTATAGGATTTTTTTTTTTTTTTTAAAGTTTTTTTAAAGTTTTTTTTTTTTTTTTTTTTACTTCAAAACCCTTTTTCCCATTATTTATACCTTTACTAAATTGTGCGTTATTCCGATTGTTAGTTCAAGTTATAAATGGTTCTCAATAATGTCAGTATAATTAGACCATCCTTTGCTTGGATTGAAACGCAAAATTATTACTCGAAGCTATTTAATTTCTATTTTTCAGTCAAGGTAGAAGGGAAAAAAAAAAAAAAAAAAAAATGCTGTTTAGATATTTCCTTAACTACTTAATTTATTCTACTCAAATCAGGATTGACAGATGTACAAATGTTAGAATTTACAATAATGTTATAATGAATAAATGTTAAAATTAGAATGGCCTACGTCGTACACAATCGACCGTCAATGACCCACTCAGTTTGTAGAATAACATCAACAAAAGTCCTTTTTGAATAAACATTAAACCATTAGAAAATGGGAATAAAAAAAAAGTTTTTCTTTCCTGTAGAATAAAAATAAATAAATTATTAAGTCTGAGTTTGGAATAGTCAATTCATTTAGATCCTGTCTATTGTTATTAAAATGAAATATCAAATATTTGCAGTAAAATATTTTCCATACACATTTTTTAAAATAATTTATTAAGTTATTATTTTTTAAATTATTATTAATAGTAATTTTGCTACTTTTGGCAAAGTCCTGTTTAAAGTTCAAATACACGTGGAGAATCAGACAAAAGATAAAATAAATTATTAAGTAAAAGGAACTTGAAAATAAATCCTTTTTGTTTTCTTTCCAATCATGTTATGCAATAGCAATTAAAGACATGTTTAGGATATTGTACTACTTTTTATTTTGAAGTATGAGCAAGCCAATTAAAGTTATTAGATAGAAAATAATAAATCCTAAAACTTGTTATTGATCGTATTACTGAATGATGAAATTATTATATACACTTGCATGTTGTTTCCATAGAAGAGCGTTACCGTTTCTCCTCCAAACGACCTTGAGTAGAATAAAGTGGACTCATTAAATGAATGGGGTTGAGTCCTTTTTAACTTTAATCTAACTTACTGTTTTCGCCAAAAATGTGCTAGGTTTAAGAAAACCATTAATTGATGTATTAATTTTGATTGCTACATAAAAGCTTTGGTACTTCTCTGTATTTTAGTTTTAGAAAAAGATTTTTACATATAATTAGAGCAATCTCATAGACTAAAAAGCATCTTGCACAAAATATTGCTCTTGTTTTTCTGTGCATATACATTACGACTACGAATTTTCATGCGATATCAATCAAAATGTCAATTCTCAAGGCTTTACAGACAGGCTTGTTTCAACGTGAAGCTTTCCGCCTTTACCACACAAATAATGAATTTATCGCTGGACGCACATCCAGCATTTATCCTTTGTAACTCAATATCATGAAGCATACTACAGCTCGTGAGGGATATTATACTACGCGAAGCATACTACAGCTCATGTAGCTGGATACTATACTACGTGAAACATACTATAACTCATGTACCATAACTTATATACCATACTATAATCGCTACACGAGCCGTGTGAAGTATACTATGGCTCGTGTAGCTGGATACTATGCTACGTGAAGTATACTATAGTTGGTATAGCGGGATACTATACTACGCGAAGCATATTATAGCTCATGTAACGGATACTATATAACGTGAAGAATACTATCATGTAGCTGGGCACTATACTACAGCTCATGTAGTGGAATACTAAGCTACGTGAAGCATACTGTAGTTCCACTGAGGATAGCTCTGTTTATAGTTACATGAATTTTTGGCGCGCAAACAAATTCACCAATGACCATGTGTATTATAAACCTAATGTTTGTGACAAGGTCGGACAAGACACAACAAGGTCGGTTCACGACGAAATTTTACAAAGTAAGCGTTTTTGTGCTTTAATAGGTCAATAATTCTTAAGTGAAAAGCTCAGTAACTTTATTGATCATTCTAAAAAAAAAAAAAAAAAAAAAAAAATCTGAATTAATGTCATTATTTGTATTTATCACAAAGATCAACAATTTAACACTTTCAGAAATGCTAACTATTTTTCTTTTTTTAATACTATGCAATCATTTCCTGTACATAGTTGCTTCATAATAATTTCCTCATTCAGTAAAGTGTTGAGTAATATTAATTATTTAATTGATGTCGGCATCGATATCTGTGTAAACATACACCGAATGTAGACGTAGTCCCGCAAAGATATACCCGTACTTTTTCCTGCATCGCAAACGCAACCCTATCGACTTTTCCCCATTGTGCAACAACGCAGACGTTGCCCTTTCCTTCTGCGAGTGCGATGAAAGGAGCACTTGAGGAGCACCTCCAATCATTGTTCGAATCGCATTCAATGTTACGTCAATGCCGACACCATACTGTCTGGTACGTGCAATTCCAAGGTCCTTTTCTTTTCGCCGGTCTCCCTTTTATAGAATAATAACAGATTCATTCTTCCGCAATATGTGGACCATTAATAATCGTCTCTCTCTCTTTCTCGAGGAGATCTTATCTGGGGTTATTTTAAAACTGCGCATATCGGTAGTTTTTCACTGCACTTATTATGGAACCCTTTTTTTTTTCATTTTCTTTTTATTTGAATTGAAACTCATACCCCAACTATTTCGAATTGAAGGTCAAATTAATATTATAGAAGGTTTCCTGACAGAGCTTCATGAAGGCTTAAGTTTAGGTTCATTGTATATTTATAGTGCTTTATTTTACAAATTTTATCTTAATAATGTTAACTAAAAAAAATCGATAGGATGTCTCAGGATCAGGATATATAGGATGTCACAGGATCAGGTTTAAAAACTTCTGTAAAAGTAACTTCTATAGTGAGTGCATCCAGATGATTCAGAATCACATAGTAAAACAGTGTCAGAAACGTTGCCACAATGTACACATAAACTATCAGGAAAGTGAAGTATACCACCACCATCATCATCATCATCTGCATCCGTCTGCGTATTGTCAGATTTCAGGATAGGTGATGTTTATTTTTTTCGGTATAGGATTGACAGCACTAGGGCCCACGCTCTACAGTCACATTTGACAGGGACCTATGGTTTAAAGTGAATTCCGAACCATTACAAACATCAATGACACTGCCGGTACTGGAATGGGGTGTTGCTCAATATTTTAAATCTTAATTAAAAAAATACCCGATCATAGAAACAACTGATACTCCGTTTTATCCAACACACACCAACCATTATGTATAAACGCAATAACCCATACCACAAATTAAACCTACAAGTTCGCATGCCTTCAGAGACTTATATAATTAGAAGAGGAAACACACTCACATGAAATAATTCACAAACAAATTCATAATTTTAAATATAAACAAAAGTGAATTGATTATTATTTACAAATCTAAGTTTGAAATAAATCTTGCAGTTAACATTATTTAAGTAAAAGTGTAATTCGATAATGCATTAATAAAAATATCACTTATACATGTTGCCGCAATTCCAAATTAATATTTAATAATAAAATAATATGGTGATAAACCTTAGAGTTCATAACTTGCCACGACAGTTGGGGAAGAGGGATCCCCCCTTTTTTTTCTTCCTTTCTTTCATTTTTAAATTTCAGTGTTAATAATGTTCAATACGCACCATTGTTCAAAATCTTGGCAGCCGGGGGCCAACCGCTCATGGGGCTCTTGTGTCGGGCAGGAGACATGGGGAAACTTATTCATAGCATGTCGCATGGAAGAGCATTTTCCTTTTGATAAAGACGCTGTAGCCGGAGGATCTTCAGCTAACTCGTTGAAACCGAGAGTCAGGCTCAAATGTATCATGACGAATGAAGTCTAGCATCACTGTTCAAAGTCCGTGGCAGCAGGGGCCAACTCCTCATGGGGCTCTTGTGTCGGGCAAGGAGACCTGGGGAAACATGTCCATATCATGTAGCATGGGAAGAGCATTTTCCTTTTTCAAAGACACTGTAGCCGGAGGATCTTCGGCTAACTCGTTCAAACCGAGTCAGGCTCAAATGCATCATGACGAATGAAGTCTAGCATCACTGTTCAAAGTCCATGGCAGCAGCAGGGCCAACCCCTCATGGGGCTCTTGTCGGGCAGGAGACCTGGGGAAACATGTCCATATCATGTCGCATGGGAAGAGCATTTTCCTTTTCAAAAGACACTGTAGCCGGAGGATCTTCAGCTAACTCGTTCAAACCGAGAGTCAGGCTCAAATGCATCATGACGAAAGAAGTCTAGCATCACTGTTCAAAGTCCATGGCAGCAGGGAGCCAACCCCTCATGGGGCTCTTGTGTCGGGCAGGAGACCTGGGGAAACATGTCCATATCATGTAGCATGGGAAGAGCATTTTCAAAAGCATGGAAGATCTTCAGCATTTTGCATCATGACAAAGAAGTTTTCATCAAAGACAGGAGCCTGTAGCTCTTGTGTGAGGAGACCTGGGGATCTGTCCAGCTAACTGGGAAGAGCATTTTCCTTTTCAAAAGACAAGCCGGAGGATCTTCAGCTAAGTCAGGCTCAAATGCATCATCATGACGAATGAAGTCTAGCATCACTGTTCAAAGTCCATGGCAGAAGGAGCCAACCCCTCATGGGGCTCTTGTGTCGGGCAGGAGACCTGGGGAAACATGTCCATATCATGTAGCATGGAAGAGCATTTTCCTTTTCAAAAGACACTGTAGCCCGATGGATCTTCAGCTAACTCGTTCAAACCGAGTCAGGCTCAAATGCATCATGACAGAAAGAAGTCTAGCACACTGTTCAAAGTCCGCAGAAGCTGGGGAGAGTCATGGGGCTCTTGTGTAGAACCGGGCAGGAAAGACCTGGAAACATGTCCATATCATGAGCATGGGAAGAGCATTTTCCTTTTTCAAAAGACACTGTAGCCGGAGGATCTTCAGCTAACTCGTTCAAAAAGTCAGGCTCAAATGCATCATGGAAAGAAGTCTAGCATCACTGTTCAAAGTCCATGGCAGTTGGGGAGCCAACCCCTCATGGGGCTCTTGTGTCGGGCAGGAGACCTGGGGAAACATGTCCATATCATGTAGCATGGGAAGAGCATTTTCCTTTTTCAAAAGACACTGTAGCCATGGATGGATCTTCAGCTAACTCGTTCAAACCGAGTCAGGCTCAAATGCATCATGACGAAATGAAGTCTAGCATCACTGTTCAAAGTCCATGGCAGCAGGGACCAACCCTCATGGGGCTCTTGCGCCGGGCATGACTTGGTCTTTTTCACTCGGGGACCGACGGTTACCGACACCATATTAGAGTTTATATGCGTTCGACAGACACACCCGTCCATAAATTCGAATCCCCGTCTTGATGAACTGATTTCTTGACCATCTGGCCTGAAGTGTCTGATGATCCCTGCCAATTAAAATACTTTTCCCCCAGATATCCCCTTCACCATCAGCTGTGGCAAAATGGACCTGCAGACACAGGAAACGGGCTATCCGTTGGACATATTGGATTCCCATCCAGTCAGTTGCAGGGACCAACAAACAACCCCTTTAAGGGACACACACATAATATAGCATAACACATGAATTATATAATATCTATATAAAATTTTCTCTTAATAAAAAATGTTGCTCATATTAATACGACACGAACCCGACACCTGTGGCACCGAGCGATAGTCACACGACCATGAGGCTCCGAACCAAATGTCATTCAATATTAAAACAAGTCAGAATTCGTAAACTGAATGAAAAATACAGAGAATTTATCAATATCTAATATATTTCCTTAATGAAATACGCTAAAAACCGCAAAGCATTCTCGTTAATAGTAAAAAATTAAGATGGAGTTCTAGAATGACGATTGACAATAATCCTTGCGAATACTCGCTGTATCTTTTAATTATGATGGTACTGTAGCATTTGTGATATAAATGTTGCGGGCAGGTATTGAGAAACCCAACCCTAAAATTCACGCAAGAAGTCTTGCGAGAATTTGGCACATACTGAATAAGTAGAAAACCATGAATTATACAAATCTCGAAATGAAATCTCGTCTGTCCCAAATTCGCTCATATCTTGTGTGAATTTTGGGACACCCTTTACGAATCATGACACCAATCATAGTTTTACTTGGCGGATTAAAGTGAAAATCACTCCCAGCAAGCTGCACCTCCAATGCATTTACTATCGAATGATATATGTGCACGACAAGATATCATCTTTAATCTGTTGATCTCAACAGTTCAGACACACTAAAACTAACATACATTATTCTGCAAATTGCTGCTTTCAAATCCAATTTTTATTTTACGATTGCTGTCATTTGCCGGACAAAGGAATGTGTCGAAATGTGCGAACTCTTCGAGGTGTGCAATTTCATAAGATTTTTATTTATTTATCTCGAAAGATGGCACAAATTCCTCTTTAAAAAAAAGTGTTGCGAAAACTCTTCTAGAAAGAAGTGACACCAACGCCAAAACTTAAGATGTCTTCCCTCCCTTTTGGGTTGTTACTCATGCACTTTCCATCATGATCCACATAGTTCTCTGGCATGTCTTGCGCGCATATTAGAGAAAGGAAGTAAAGAGGGTGAATATCCTAGTCATGTTTTTATTTACATCTACACTTCTACTCATCTTAAAAAGAAAGAGGCTTCCGTCCCAAGGGAACGATTTTGTAAAGGTGACTTTGAAGATGGTATCTACAGTACATTGGAATGTGTAAAATATGTCGTATAAGCATTTACGATCCAGCGCTGTCCAGGCTACGGGAAAATAAAACGTTTTTAGTTTTGTTAAATTTTATTAAAAAAATATCTGTGCAGAATTTGAGGAAGGTTTAGGTTTTAAATATTCTTTTCTGTAAATAAGGCAATCAAAGAATTCTCAGTCTATTAGTATTTCTTTTCAAAAGAAATTTAATAGTTTTTTTAGCTTAGAAAATAAACTAAACATTATTATTGTACATTTTTTATCTTATTAATTTTACAATAACTTAACTATTTTGAAATTTGTAGCCAATTTTTGAAATAGAGCACCATCAGTTGACGTGAAAATCGAATGGCAATAAAAAATAAGATTTTTTATTAAATTAAAAATATTTTATCAAGTTTTTCTTAATTTTCACTGCAATTTATATATATATATAATATAACTCCGATTTAAAAGCAGAAATGGTTGAATCCATTATTTGTTGGAGGTGTTAGTCAGACAATTAATATCTAATTTTGCTTTTAATATCCCTGAAAGTTTTAACTAATTCTTTCGTAATTTAAAATTTTAATTAAGAATTAAAATTAAATTTATTGTAACTAAAACCCTTCTGAAATTACCTTTCTATCTTATTACACCGCTGTGTTTCAATCCTTTATAGTTCGTCAATTGTCCATGTGATAACTGGTTGGACAACATTAGCGCGTTGATTCCACCTTTATCAGTTTTTTGTTGTTGTGACTAGTGTCCAGCAGCACGAGACGGACACTCTATAAGTACTTATATACCCTCTAAGTAGTATTTATCTGTATCTGTACACATGTTGTTACAGTCGTCATTGACTCATCTCATTTCTGAACGTAGTGACTGCAATGAACGCGTAAGCGGATTTCGATGCATGATACCATTAGTCAGGCAGCTGTTGCGCATTATATGCGTCAAAACAAGTAATAAACATTATTAAAATGGCATATTTTTTTATAGTTAATTTTTATTTCCCTACTCTAAACATCTGCTGAATATCATCTAACCTTTTCTTGTCAATGCCTGTTGAAATAATAAAATTGGAAAGCAGAAAAGAAAATGTGTGATTCACGATTCTTTCCTTGCAACCATCTCTCCAGGTCCGCTGCCATAGCCGATCTGCCGAACCGAGAGCAAGCAGCATGAGGCTGATGAGATGGCACGGAAGTGTGACGTCACCGGTGGCGACCCTGGGGTTAATCATCATTAAGGAAGGCCTCTCTTCCCTTCATTCCGCCCGGAATCGCCCATTACTCCGTGCCCCCTCCTTTTTTCTTTTAATTATGAACCCTTCCTTCGCCGTAGATTCAATTAGGTTCGTGCCTTGTTGAGTCTGGGAAGTCCCACTGCTAGCAATTAGGATCGGGCATCGTTATGCAGGCAGGATGCTCGGTTTTCTCTTTTGCAAAAGTTTATTTCAGATTTGAATTGCATGTGCGGTGTTTGTTTGTTCGGCAACTTATTCCGGCTGGCTGGGTGATTGAGAAGTTAACGAATTGTTCATTGCCCCGTGGCCGTGTTTTTTCGTCATGTCTCCTGTGCGACCCTGCCGATGCATCTGTTTCCTTAGGTTGTGGGAAGCGTTTATCTGTTTCCCTGTATGTGGTTTTCTGTGCTGAGGGAAGATTTTGGTTGTGGTTTAATTTATTTGTATTGTAAACAGTGACATCTGAACAAGGTAATGGAAGCTTCAGGCAAGTGCAAATATGAAGGTGTATTTTATGTTATATATATATATATATATAACATATATTGATTATTAACACTGATTATTAACATTATTATATATATATATAACATATATTGATATATATATATATTGATTAGGAGAGCGGTTTCAAGTTGGTGGGTCTCCCACTTGAAATGATTACACACAGCCATAAAGATGGCGCTGACTGTAAAATTAGTATGGGTGCTTCATAAATGTGTACTAAATTGAATTTTGTTTTTGAAATTTTGTTATAGTATCCAGAATTTCAGCTTATATAATCAAATCCTTAAATTTTTTGGCTAATTTTAAGAAGGTATTTGGGATAAAATACTAAATTATCCATACCACGAAGAATAAGGTAAGAAAGAATATGTTATAAAAAAAAAGAAACCATACATTAATTTATTCAAAAAAATATCATCATTTTTGTAGAGTTAAATCTGACTCCCAAGAACGGTTATTTTTTTAAGATAAACCCATTTTCTTCTTTTGCGCAGTTACTGTAGTTGTGCCAGAATTGTTAAATGCTAGAGTAAAACATGCCTGTTGTTGAGTATGTTTTTTATTCGTACCGAAAAAATGAAATATTTGTCTTAAAAATGTTGTCGGTTGAAGCATATTTATATTCTTATGCTTGATTAAATCTTGAACTAGTTATATTGACACATGCGCATTCTTCTTTTCATTAGTGTAACAGCCTCATAATGGGTCAAAGCTGTTAGCCTGTTGGCAGATTTCGAGACAGGAGATGTTTCCTTTTTTGCAAGATAAGATTGCCAGTTTTACGATCAACGCTCTACTAGTCATCACTATTACACCACGCCATAGTCAAATTAGACCGGGACCTGCTGTTTAAAGTGAATTCCGAATCACTACAAACATCCATGGCACCGCCAGGGACTTACCCGAAACCTGTGGTAGCAAGCGCCAAAGCGGTAGTGGCCATCAGGTTCCCTGACACATCTGTATATGTCTAGTTACGATACGCATATGCATATTTTCTGTAGTGTCTATGACAAATTATAATCTCTCAACAAAAATAAATAATTAAAAAAAAAAAGAAAACTATTTAATTCATTAAAAAAATTCACCTTCTTAGAGGTAAAATAGCAAGAGATGGCAAACAATAAATGAGGTTCATATAGGATGCTTCGCACTTCATCAACAATGGAATTTAGAACGGTTTATCGTTAAAACAGCTACCCTCACCCCTTTAACATTTTCCACTGCTATAATTACATTTCGTGTCTCATTGCTCTTTTCTTTACGCCCCTTGTCAATTCGAACCCTTAAACTGGGTTACTAAAGTCACGCTTTAACCTAAGAGCTGATGAATGGGTGCCTTTGGGAGGTTGAAAACTAATGTAGAAGAAAAATTCTGCATATTGTTTATGCATTTTGTTTCTCGTCAAAGCATGAACTTATTTTTGTACCTAAATTTGGTGACCCACTTCGTAGAATTCTTTCTTCTTCAACTAAAATTGTTTATCAAACATAGTTCCATTTTAGTATGTGGTGATACATTTTATGGGACAATTAATGCAGGTTAAATTACGTTGTGTACAAAATCGTAGTGTCAATACTATGAATTGGTGGCGTTGTTTTAGAATTTATTTGGAGGACAAAACGTTTATAGTGTGCAGGTTGGGCTAAGATACTTGAGGCACAGTTTGGCGAACTCACAGCTTTATTGACACACGCACAAACACTACACACATACAATTAGATGCATATATATTTAACAGGGGTACATAGGGTAGTGTTACTCGCATCCTTAGCATAACTTCAAGCTACACGTGCCCCCTGGGTAGTGCTAAATGAGTAACGTGGGTGCAGCCCTTGCTTATGGCATAAAGATTAACTATCTCTGTTTTACCAGATGCATTAGAACAACGACAACAATATTTAACACATTTAAAGATATATAAATTATAGATTCGTGGAAGGACTCCTCTTCTAAGCTGAAACCCGAAACTCAGATACGCGCAGAGTGCGCGACATGTACCTTCCGGGTGAAAGTCTATAGGCTAACTGGTCATTTCTCTTGAACGCCACAGGAGGCGCTTTTGCCAATGTGTAGGAGGAAGCATAATTATACATTTTATTAAAATTGGTTATCCAAAAAAATCTTTATAATGTAAAATCGAGGGGGAAACAAACAGACACACACAAATATGATGTTTTGTGTTTATTTCATGCAGTATTTTTCTCTGAGAAAAAAAAGTAATTTGTAATTTTTTTTTTTTTTGAGTGGAGCAGTATTGTATGAAATTAATACGAATTCTAGTAGTTAAAATTAAGTACTGTAAGGTTTTATTTTATTACATCGGAATCATTTGGTTTGGTTCGTCGCTCTACAGTCATTTTTGCACACTTTAGGCTAATTAGATCAGGACTTAAGTTTAACATTGATTTCGAACCAGAAATAAACATCCAAACTGCCTCCAAATGTGCACAAAATAACCGTCGAGCGACGAACCAAACCAATTCACCAGAATTCGAACCTGAAACCTGTGATAGCTAAAATTAAATATTTATATAAATTAAATACATACTATATATAAATAGAAACTTTCCTTGGCCAAGACATGATTGCAACTTTTAAAAAATATTATATTAAGCAAACTTAATTCACTCTATTTTCATTTTTTATAAAATGAATTCTTAATAGTAAAAAAAACGTATGGAAACTATTTTCCATTTTGGTTGTTTAATTCTTGTTGATTCTGCTTCCGCTGGAATAAGACCGACAACTTTAAATCATTATTAAAAAAAAAAAAAGAAGAAAAAATTGGCCGAGATGTGCTGCAAGCGGTACAATCATTCAGATATCATCATCACTAGCAAATGAAATCATTACTTTGGCGGAGATGAATTTAATACCTTTAGCTGTCATGATTTAGATAAATTGCTTCTGGATGATGTCTTAAGTGACAATGATATTATTGAATTAATTTTAAATGTCATCAGGGGTCCGGAAGGAGATAAATGATACGGAGGGTTAACTAACACCACTCACTGCAAAATTAATCGAAAAGGTCTTCCACTTATCAGTAAATTAGAAAATCACCTTGTTAATAACACCTAATATAAATAATAACAACCTGTATAATCATTTTTCTCGTTAATAACACCCTATAAATTTCAGTGGGTGTTGCACTGTTATGTAGACAGAAACTGTACATCTGGATATTCTGAACTAATAAAAAAAATTAATAGTCTTCTAAGTTTAATTACTGAGTGATCTACAGATAATTGAGTATTGTATGAGTTTTTTTTTTCCTGATGGAAATAATTTGGAATCAATTCGCGAAATATTTAGACTGCTATTAGATGGCTATGAAAAATCACAAATTGTAAATTTGTATTACTTTCCAATAAAATGAAATAAGTTAAATTTTGATACATGATTATTTTAATCAAACTTTCGAAGAAATATATTAAGCAATCCTATTTCTTTTTAATTTTTACAAACTATTTAATGCTGTTTAAGGGTAATTTAATTAGTTGTTTTGGTTTCTTTATTGGGATTTTAGAAAATTATTGAACCTAATGTATCCGCAATGTTTCCAAGATAAGTATAACTATAGTTTAATATACAATTAAGATAAGACTATAAGATTTTATAACTATAGTTTAACATACAAGATAAATATTATTCTTTAAGTATAGTTTTTTTATACGATTTTCCTATATGCTCGTCTCTGTAAAAGCGTATGAACCACATAAAGGGAGACTACAGTATATGAAACAATTTTGCTTTGTAAAGAATGGAACACGTGGCATAAGATAGGTATATCGACCTACAATTGTCCACTACATATTCTGTAACATTTACATACAAATGGATACATGGCGCCTACTATATGCTACAGGTGTTCACTTGCAACCTATGTGAATGCGACTTGAGCACGCAATTTAGACATTTTGAAAGTTGTGTCCTTATGCTACGTATAAATAATTCATCTGTTTTGTGTAGAAACATGTTGTTGCTCAAGTATACTCTTTCCCAAAAAAACGCGTACTTGTAGAAAAAATTAAATCTATTTTTGTGTTGAGCATCAATTAATCTCCTGAAATATTATAAAATTTTAACATGTGGTTTACGGAAGTAAGCGTTTGACAATAAATTATAAGAGCAAACGTATTTAAACTATGGTTTGGTTTGTCGCTCTACGGTAATTTTTGTGTGCACTTTAGGCTAATTAGACCGAGACCTACAGTTTAATGTGGATTCTGAACCACTCACAAACATCCATGTTACCCCAGGATTTGAACCTGAAGCCTGTGATACCAAAGGCCAGAGATCGAATGTGCAAGAAGTTTAACACATCATTATTGGGAGCGTCTTACCAGCGTTTTGCACCCTAGAGCGGTTTTAAATGCGATCTAATATTAATTAAATCGTAAATTTCTTAAACGCTTGAGATTTTTATGCTCTAGTTTTTTGTTTGTTTCGGGAAATCTAATTGCATAAAATTGAAATTAATGAAGTTTTTAATATAGTCATAGTTTATATTTTTTATTATTTATATTTTTATTTCAGTTATACATTTCCTATTTGTATTTTCTTATTTTAGTGATTGTAATTTTGTTCCTATTCCATAATATTATATAAAAAAAAAAATCTTACGCTAATAAATATGATTACAATGCCTATGAATTTCTCCGTATTTGTTATTATACACATCTTGGAATGCATATTATGTATGGACTCTTTTTGCTTAATAACTATCGTTGAAATCTGTATAAATCGTATTACCATCTGAAAGCATTGTTTCTCCCCTTCAAATGGCATTCTGATAACCAATTGGTTAGCGCCTGGCCTTTGGTATTACAGGCTTAAGGTTCGAATCCTGGTGGTGGCATGGAGGTTTGTTAGTGGATCAAAATCTGCGTAGAGCGACAAACCAAACCTTTTCAAATGATGCGCGGTATGGTTTTATTTACATCAAATATTGCCAATGGAAACTAAATGATTGGATGTCCCTATTTTTATTATTACTGATGTATTTATTATCTCTTCCATTTCATACAAGTCTACGCACAAAAATTTCTTCCGATTTAGCGAATAATAAATTAAACCCCCAATGTTTTAAATATCAATTTTACTGTTTTTTCCCTTTTTCTTTTTTTTTTTTTTGTTTGTTAGATAGTATTAATTATTGAATATTTCCAAAAAGAGTTTCTTTCAAAAAACGTGAAATTTTCGCTGTGTATCTGAGAATCCCCTCTATGACGTCTCCTATGAATATTTCCCAAAAATTAAGATACGCCATGGCTGCTATTCTGAGCAAGCGCAAGAGACCTCAGGTAACGGGGTGGATTTAAATGTTCACGTTTTGAGACAAGTAGCCTATTAATAATCGTAAATTTATATAGGAATTAAGATGAGGGGGTTAACTCTGCCCTCCCCTCCCTTTCCTTTCTTTTTCTCTTCAGCCAGGATCTATCCCCATTGGTACTCTATTATTTTAAATTTTGTATTTACTAACCTTTTACTCCTATAACTTCTCTCGGAGCTTGGGCCGTAATCGGTACTCCAGTTGCCAGTCAATTTTTAATTTTCAGATAACCTGCACTTCATTTTGTCGTAATCCCCTCCGGACACAATGAACTTGAACGGCAACTTTTTTTCCAGTCCTCAATGCATGCTAAAAAGTCATCGGCAGTGATGGCCTTAAAAGCGCTCGGTGATTCACGTTGAATATCTTCAATCGACTCAAAACGGTGTCCCAGGAGGACACAGTAGTAGCATTAATTATTGAGAGTTTCTTTCCAAAAGGTGTAATTTTCAGATAACCAACACTCGATTTTGTCGTCTTATATAATCCGTGGTTTATTATTATTAATTTTTTATGCTACAGCTTTTTACTATATGCTTATAATGTTACTAATTTTTTTTTTTTTTTTAATGATTTTCGTGGCTGTTCTTATTAATAAAGTTTGAACCTTTTAAGTTCTTTTTAGATTTACTTAATTTAGTTCATTATTCCGCTTCTGGGCAATTCCGCGTTTGTTCTGAAATACCTATTTTTTATTTCATTTTCTTCGTCATTTATCTTCGTTATTATCTTTTGCACTTGACATTTAAAGTTTTACTTCACAAATATTCCCAAATTAACTCTCGAAAAATGAACTCCTTGATTGCCGTATTTAATACCTATTATTAATTTTCCAGCAGTCACTCTTCGCTCGAACGCCATTTAATGACAAAGCGTAGCGTGTTATTTTAAAACTCGCATACCATTACAGTACATAAAGTAAAGGGACAACAGCAAAAAAGAAAAAAAGTGTTTCTCCGTTATTAAAAGAGCCGGATGAAACCTGATCCCATTTTCTATTTTTAGATCGCCCCTCCCTTTTCCCGCGAAAGATGCGACGCCCTCGGCTATTAATTAAGGCAGCATCTATATCCTTTTTGCCAGCAGAGAAAGATCTTGGACCCTTTAGAAAAATGTGCCTTTGTTGGAAAGAATTTTTATTTTGTTACTTCTTCGGCGTTGGCTTTTTTAATTGACTGCACGCTAATGAGTGTGCTTAAATTGATAGCGTCTCGTGCGATACTGGTAAAAAGCGGTATTTATTAATGGCCGTGTTATGGGCGTGTCGCCTTTTATTAATTACTGATGTCAGTGGTTCTTGGGAGATCAATTCTTTTTTTTTTTTTTTTTGTAATCGTCCTGATTAATTCTTCGGAAGTCCTGATGGTTAGGCGTCAAACTGATAAGGTTGATTCTTCTCTCTCCCTTTTTTGGAAGTGACAGAATGCAGCAACCTGCTTTGATGGAGTCACTGGATTGTTAAACTTCATGCATTTTTAATTTGCTTCTGTGTGTGGTTAATTTTAAAGAGTTCCAGTGGTTGTCTGCTGTCTCTTTTATGACTCGAAATGAGCTGACTTAATGTCAAGCGGTTATTTTAAAGCGATTGCTTTTTCCTTCCCTATGGATATTTTAATTGGTAGTATTTTGTGTATTTAATAATATAATAAATTAATAGTTTAAAAGCGTGTTTTTTTTTAGTTTTTTTAGAGCTAATCAAACTAAAAAGTAAAAAATTATTGTTAACATAACAATAAAATGACTGACGAGAAAATGAATGTCACTGTTCTGAAATCGTGGGATGCTCGATATCAATCGTTATAATATTTCACTAGTTTCATTCCGAAATGCAGAGCTAGTTTAAAAATGTCATACAAAGCACTCAACGCTTTTAGAACAGTGACATTCATTTTCTCGTCAGTCATTTTATTGTTATGTTAACAGTTATTTTTTACTTTTTAGTTAGATTAACTCTAAAAGCGTATTAAAAGAATAAACTGTTTTCGTTCTGAAAGATGTCTGTAAATGTTTCTTTGCAGCTTAAATAGTGTGTATGAGGAGAAGTAGATCTCCAGGGGGAAAAAGTGATGCGCCGATCAAGATGACTTTTCAAAGGCTGTGTGTTTTTAATCACTAATCCTGGCGATCCTAATCATGATGAGATAATTAACTTATCAAACTATTTTAGTGTCGTCGGTCCTTGATAAGTCTACAACGTTTAAATTAATTCTGATCGCTTAAAGTAGGGCAAAATCGAGCCCAAAGAGTCAGTTACATAAACAAACAAACATACAAGTGAAACTAATAAAAGCGTATTAAAAATAAAATGCATACAATAGTCATAAAAGGCACGTTACACAACGATAATAATAATAAGTGAAATTTTTTTTTTTGCCTATATTATGTAAATAAAATATATGATTGCACTATTGGTTTGCATTTTACGATTGTTTTTGTTGTGTGATTGTCCGCTCTTTAATGTCCGGCAGCGCGGGTGGGACATCCCATAAGTAGTCCATGGATGGATGGAAAGAGGGTCAGCTTCTGTTGTGCTGATGACCCTTGAAAGAAATCTTATTTGGCTCCGAGTCACTGACGAAGGAGGCCAGTGCTTTCCGGGAGTACTTTTAGGGGGAACTACCTCGCATTTGTGTGTCGTATGGGAGAAAACTCGCACCGACTCGCGAGGCAAGAGGCTGAACATTACAAACGCCATCAAGTCTCATTGTTTTTGAACTAGTGTCTACAACAAAGCCTCCAGTGGATTGAGCCTCAGGCGTAACGTTCACCCGACGCAAACGTTGCCACGAGTCGGGCTATGTTTTTGTTGTCCATGATATACTTAGTTAAATTATGAATAAGAGAGAAAACAAATATTTTACCATTATATATGCATTACATAATAGACTTGTGGTGAAATGGTAACGTGAGTAATTAATGTGCTGGAAAAACCGTGTACGAATTCTTTGGCGGTTTCTGTTATAGGCACTGATTTCAGAAACGAGATGAGTATGTCCATCTTCGTGACTGCATGTTTAAGTATTCCATATTGCTGAGTGGAAGTTTTTGTACGCGCACTGGGCATTTACTCCTAAATGTCCTCCTAGAAGGCATCAATTTTCAAATTCCCGTTAATGAGCTATTCGAATTATAATATCAGTGGGTGGTCATTTATGAAAAAAAGTCAATATATATTTAATATTTATTATATTATATAATATTCAATAACATATAAATTTAACATAAAACTAACGAATTTCCCAGCTCTACAGTCATTCCACGGCTTGATGGCTAATTCGCTAGCTCTCTGACTTTTGGTACCACAGGCTTCTGGTTGGCGTTGGCATGGATGTTTTGAGTGGAGTGGTTTAGCAAAATCCACGTTAAACTGCAGGTCCCAGTCTAATTAGCACAAAGTGCGCAGAAAAAATGACCGTAGAGTGACATAAAAACTAAAGACCAAAAAACTTACAGTCCTTCCACCTACTGGCAAATACCTAAATAAAGGAGAAAATATTGATATGTTTACTAAACATTCAATTTTTACGGGGTAGAGTTCTCTGCCCTACGCTACAGTCATATTTGGTAGGTATTTACCATTTAAAGTGGATTCTGAACCACTACAAACCGCCATGGAACCGCCGGAACTCGAACCTAAAACCTGTCGCACCGAGCTCCAAAGCGCTAGTCACTCGGTCATCATGCCCTAATTCTAACATAACGTAATCAAACTTTCTTACTATACATTCCAGTTATTTTTTTAATTCACTGCTTTAAATTCAGGAATTAAATATTTTTGCAGTAGAAAATATTGTATTAAAAATAGTGAAAAGTAATTTAAGTAATTCTTTAAAACTGAAAATAAAGCACTGGAATATATTAGCGATAGTATCTTTTCATTTGTCCTACATCTTTCCTTTTTCTTTTAAGCACAAAGAAAGCAAAATTCAAACACACTGGCATTAAGTCGTAAATTAGATCATTATGAAAAAAGAAACTTTGTTCCCTACGCTACCATACAATCAAGATTGACACTAAATATCAACCCATAAGCGATGAAAAGGATTTTTTTAACCTCCTTAGAGGGGATTAAAAGTGAGAAGAGATAATTATTATGTAACCAATTTTTGATTATATTGCCTCCAAATTGCATGTTAAGATTCAGCAATTTATACAAATTAAGATAGTTACTATCTTTATTACATAAAAGATGTGACCTTCCAATTAACTATCTTGATGTCAATCGATAAATTTCATTTTGATCCTGTTCCATCTAGTAATCCCCTCTATCTGCAATGGAACTTGTGCATCAGTTGGAGAGTTTTAATGATGGGTGACACGTTTGAAAGCCAGCATCATAACAATGTCACATTTGATAGCAGTTCGTCTAGTAATGAGTGGACGCATAAAAGAATGACGAGCAGCTCGAACAGTGGGCTATAAAATGAGGATTGCTTTGTTTCAGAACTGACGCTGAAGCTGTCAAAAACTAATGCTGCTTATTTGCAAAGTCGATGTGTAGGTTCACTGATTATTGGTGTTGATATCATGCGCCATGTAGTTACAAATTGGAGTGCTGAATTTCAGATTCTAATTCAAGCAAACTCGCAATCCCATTTATCTGAGTTAGGGACTGCAAACAGTAATATCTCATTAAAAAGATATTTCTTTCTTTTTTTTAACAATTGAAGATGCCAAGAACTAATGTTGCTTGTTTTGTTTGCAAAGTTGGTTTGTGGTTAGTTCCATTGATTATTGGTGTTGATATCATGCGCCATGCAATTACAGATTGGAGTGCTGACTTTGAAATTCTAACTCAAGCAAACTCTCAATCCAATTTATCAGAGTTAGTACTTATAGTAAAAAAAAAAAAAAGGAGGAAATATCTTTTTTATCAGTTTTGAGTTCCGACTAGTACATATAATGGCCGAAAATTCTTATTCTTAACACTTCTTTGTTTAACTTGCTACAAGTATATCACATGGCTTTTGTTTATAAATCTCAGCATCCTTATTAGCTAACAGTTCCTTTCAACGTCATACCACAGTTCCATCTAACGTATTACTTTGGTAATTTAATAGTAATCATAGTAATTAGTAGTTATATCTTTTTGCATTTTATACATCTGTTGAAAATTCAAACTTGAAGATGGGAGAAGCCATACGTAGACTTATGTTTATCTATAGTTAATAAATTATAAGGAGTTTTATAGTATATTATAAATCGTTAAAATCGCTAGTGGTATAAATTTTTATACCTCTATTTTTCATTAAGTAGAAAAATAGTATAGGAAAATATTAAAACAAAAATCAATTAAGAAGTTAAAATTTTTTTTTTTTTTTTTTTGAGGAGGGGAATTATTTGCTAGATTATCTAATCTAACATTCCGCCATTATAGGTACTAGTTAGAGCGTTGCAGTTATAAAATAGTTAGTGTGTGTGACTCATCCTCAGTGTCCTGATGCGCGGGACGGACACCACTTGAATAGTCTACTCATGGAAGGAGGAAAAGCTTCTGTTGTGATGGAGCACTCGCAGGTAGAAGTCTCCATGTCGCTGAAGAAGGTGGGCAATGCCTTCTGGGGGCTTTAAGTGGGGGGGGACTACCCGCATTTGCATATCGAATGAAAGAAACCCATAGAAAACTACCAAAATGTAGCCTGACTAACGAGGCAAGATGAACATCACAAACGCCATCGAGTCTCATCGTTGTTTGTGACGAATCCTCAATGTCCTGCAGTGCGGAACGGACAACCCATGAGTAGTCTACTCATGGGAGAGGGATCTACAGGGCAGCTTCTGTTGTGATGGAGCACCCGTAGGTAGAAGTCCGACTTTTGCTCCGTGACGCTCTATAGTCGTATGAGACCGGGACCTACGGCTTAAAGTGGATTCCGAACCACTACAAACATCCATGGCACCGCCGGGACTCGAACCCGAAACCTGTGGTACCGAGCGGCAGAGCATTACCACTGAGCCACGAGTTTTCTAAAATAGCTAGTCAGATTGTCCAGTGAATGAAAGAATAATTAACTATGTTTCATGAATAAAGAATAATTAAAATCACAATGCTGCTTATTGTTATAAAGAATAAATAAATATCGCAAAGAGAAGATAAAAATTGAAATAATGTTGAAACGTTTTGTATATATTAAAATTTTATAGACAAGTTATCTTCCAGACTTTATTATATCAGGCTCAAAACTTAGAAAAAATAAATTTTGAATTATCTCTCTTCTTAATAGAAAATTTTTATGGTAAATATTTAATGTCTTATTATCTCTTCGGATCTTTTAAGCTTGTTTAAAAATAAACAATTTATGTATTTTCTGAGATAACAAGTTAGAAGTTTTAATCAATTTTTAGAATAAAGATTATCTTATTTCCTGCGGTTTTAGTACAGGAATATTTAAATCCATTTTCTTTTAACTAAACTTTTTTTTTTGTTCGTGGATAAAACAATTGTAAATGATCGTCTTTTACTTGTTTTGAAGAAAAAGAATATTCTAGATGAAACTAATGCGGAGTTTAATATTGAAGCCCATTTGTTGGTTTGATTTGTCGCTCTACGGGCATTTTTGCACACTTTAACCTAAATAGACCGAGACCTACTGTCTAACATACTAATAAAACAACTAATAAACATCCATGCCACCGCCTGGATTCGAACCTGAGGCCTGTGGTAATGAAAGCCAGTGCGCTAACCTATTGGCTATTAGGCGGTAGCTAATTGTTAGAGATCACACGATGTTCCATTACACAGACATTTTACAACGATCAGATGGCATCTAAGGAGTTCGCATAATGAGGTTTCTCGTGTCTAATGCACTTTCCAGCTTAAGGATTTATTGTGCCCATCCCCAGCATAAACACGGAACTCAGTTCGGCGTCGCTTATCGAAATTTCGAGCGTGTAAACTATCCACTGAGCCTCATGGCCGAGTAACTGACGCTCTGGCGCAGGGTGCCACAGGATTCGAGCTCGAATCCCGGCGTTGCCAGGGATGTTTGTAGTGGTTCCATTTTAAACCGTAGGTCACGGTCTAATATGATTACTACTACTACACCGCACCACATCACTGTACCTAGAGCTGAGTTGCTCCTTTACAGTTTGGAATGATGTGAGTGAAAAATCTGATTGGACTCTGTGACGCTCCACGGTCCTACGGGACCGGGACCTACAGCTTAAAGTGGATTCCGCACCACCACAAACTTTCATGGCACCGCTGGGATTCGAACCCGAAATCTGTGGCAACGAGTGTCAGCCATTCGACCGTCAGGCCCTGATGGCTAGTGCTCTGGCACTCGGTACCACATGTATCGGGGTCGAATCCCGGCTGTGCCATGGATGTTTGTGGTGGTTCGAATCCATTTTAAACCGTAGGTCCCGGTCTCATATGAGCGTTTGTCGTAGGGCTGGCAACCCTACCCCGTAAAAGAAAAACATCTTTCGTCTTTCAATATGCCAGTAGGTAGAACGGCCTTGCTCCACCATAGGGCTGTTGCGCCAATAATGACGATGACGAAACTATCGACTACCATCTCCATTCTTGTATTATGATCTTTAAAATATGTTTCCAACTCCCTTCGAATTTTCTTGTCATTCATGTTTATGAAGAAACATTTTTTTTTTTTTTTTTTCTAAAATGTTAAAAAGTTAATGACTTAAGCAGAATTATTTATTTATTTATTATTATTTTCTTACGGATGTTTTTCCTTTTCAATGCTAATTGCAACGCTTCTCGGTAATAGCGATGCCCTGGCATTCTTTTCCATGCTCCAAATACTTTCATCGATATTGCTGCATATGCAAGCAGCGAGTTGACTTGACCTCTCTTTGCTTGTGAAGACAAATAGCTCACCTAACTCAGGTATGTAATTTGTCTTAATATAGGCAGACATAAAAGTTTTTTTTTCTTTCTTCTTTCCCCTTTAATTTTATTTAAAAAAAGAAAAATATTCTTCCTCGGAGTTTTTGCTTATCTATGGATGCTTTCAAGAATGGTGTTCCTGTAAGCACCCGCGGCGTCCTTTTTCAATAGGCCATCCTTTTGTTGAAGCCAGGAACCCCCTCTAGGAAAGGATACTTTTTTTTTTTTTTCTTGTTTTTTATTTGTACTCTTAAATTTTTAACACGGGGGTTGTCTCCTTATTAAATCATATTTCTTTGTGGTTCTAGTTCCGTTTATTTCGAAGGTACCGGGTTTGATAACTTAAGGTGAAATTTCTCGTTGATGGCTTGATATGTGTTTTGAGATTTATTAAGCATTGTATATTGCTATATATTAAGAATTTTTTTTTTTTTATTTTAATTAGTTAAATCATATCCAGATAATGATTTTTTTAAATGCAAATGTTATTATATTATTATTATCATTTGTCGTATAAGGTATTACCACTTCTGTAAATGATTCGGTACCACAGGTTTCGGGTTCGAGTCCCGTCGGTGCCATGGGTAATTTCCACTGTTCGGAATCCACTTTAAACTGTAGGTCCCGGTCTGTTTAGACTAAAGTGGGCATAAGATGACTGTAGAGCGACAAACCAACCAACCAATCTGTAAATGATTGTCATTTTAATTGTTCATATGTAGATACTGTTTGATTTTTATTCACCTTAAAAGACATGTCTACCGTTTTAAATCAAATTCAAATTAATTCTTATTATAAATAGCAGCCTAATGGCCGAGTGACTAGCGCTCTGGCGATCGATGCCACATGTTTCGGATTCGAGTCCGGGCGCGGCCATGGATGTTTGTAGTGGTTCGGAATGCACTTTAAACTGTAGGTCCCGGTCGCAATATGGCTGTAGAGCGTTGGGCGCAAGGCTAACAACCCTACTCCGTTAAAAAAAGAAAGTATCTCCTGTCTCGAAATCTGCCAGTAGGCTGGCGGCCTAGGCTCACCATGGGGCTGTTACGCCAATGAAGAAGGAGAAATATTTAAGTAAACGCATTTGATTATTGATAAAATTATAGTATTTGTAATTTGCTTCAACTTTTTAACTAATGGAATGTTTGTTGCATTGCCTTTTTTTTTTTTTTTTTTTTTTTTTTTTTTTTTTTTTTTTTTTTTTTTTTAAGTTATTTAATTTAAGAACGATTTCAGAACTTTCGAAAATATTTATTTAAGCACTTTCACTGTCTGCTCACAAAAATTCCGCTAAGATTATTGACCACCTTAGAAAAGTAATACTACTTCGGTAGGTTAACATTGTTTCCTTAGAACAGTGGTAATAGTATGTCATTTAGGATGACTTTCGAGGGTAATTGACTCCAGCAGAGGATACAAAACATTCTGTCACATAGCTGTAAAAATTTACTTATTCTAATCAAATTCGTAACTTCACCTTCCGGAATTAAAGCCTCGTCTCTTGCATACCAACTGATATGCACTAGCATTGGGTGAAAGTGGTAAATTGATAAAATATGAAACAAGAAATGCTATCGGATCAATATAGTGAATTGAAAATGTGTTCAAAATGTTTTCAAAATTAAACAATAATTGTAAAACAACAAATATCATTGGACCAATGTGGTGAATTGAAAATGTGTATGTTTTCAAATCTAATAATATTTTTGAAAGAAATACCATTGGATCGATGCATTAAATTGAAAATGGGTATGTTTTCAAGCCAAACAATAATTATGTAACAAGGAATACCATTGGATCAAAGTAGTAAATTGAGAATGTGCAACAGGTCGGCTGAAAGGTTCGTAGGCTGACACATAGATGGTGCTACTAGTACTAAAAAAAAAAAATCCATATGATTTTTAGTTAGCCTAACCTTCAAAAGACACATGTATAAATTTGACAGATGTTGCACTATTAGTACGTGAGTTATAGCAATTTTAGTGTTCATCAATTGCAGTCCACTCGGCTAACTGTCGATTGGACTCCGGTGTGAAATGATGGAGCCATGTTTCATCCATTGTCACATATCGACGCAAAAATTTGGGTTTATTACGATTGAACATCTCCGAACACTGCTTAGAATCATCCATTCGTTGTTCTTTTGGGTCGATTGTGAGCTCGCGCGGCACCCACTTTGAACAGAGCTTTCGCATATCCAAATATTCATTCACGATATATCCAACACGTTCCTTTGATATCTTTAGGGTCTCAGCTGTCTCAATGAACTTCACTTTACGGTTATCAGAAATTATTTTGTGTACTTTTTTGATGTCAGCATCTTTGGGGCGTCCACTGCGTGCATCGCCCTCGGTGCTCATTTTGCCTCGTTTAAATTTAGCAAACCACTTCTCTACGGTTGATTTTCCTGGTGCAAAGTCCGAATAATGTTTATCAAGACAAGTCTTGGCTTCAATAGTATTTTTTTTTTTTACCGAATAAGCAATGCTTTAATAACACACGGAATTCCTTTTTATCCATTTTTTTCAAACTAACAAAAGTTGCTTCACTAAAAATGCTGTAACTCACATACTACTAGTGCAACAGCTGTCAAATTTATACACGTGTCTTTTGAAGGTTAGGGCTAACTAAAAATCATATGGATGTAATACTAGTAGCGCCATCTATGTGTCAGCCTACGAACCTTTCAGCCCACCTGTTATATTTTTCAAATGAATGTCGAACTAATGAAACAAAAATACCGTTGGACTAATGTAATGAATTGAGAATGTCTGTTTTTGAAAGAAAGACAATGCGAATAAAATAATAAATAGCCAAAATACTTTTAAATCAACTATTAGAACGTAACAATTGTTCTCAATAATTTTTAAGCATTTTTAAATTTGATGAATTTTCGAATATCATCATATTCTTAACTAAAAGAATTTAATTTTGATAGACTATTCATTTTATAGTGGATGTGATAAAATATAATCTTCGTGTTTTTTTTTTAAATAACATTGTGTTTTATATTCAGAAAAAAAAAAAAAAAAAAAAATGTTCAGTTATATATATTTAATAAACAGTCTTTTGTTGAGCTATGAGGCAAACAGCTCTAATCTATTTATCAGGTGTTTTTATAAAATTAGGAATAAATAATATAACATTTTGAAATAAGTAACTTATCACTATTTCCAATTAGACCTTGATACTGTGACTTACTACTTCAAAAATAACTTTAAATAAAATGCAAATTTCTATTCATTTGCATTCATATTTAGCTAATTAATTATTATTTTCCTTTAGCGTTCAAATTAATTATAATCTGGTATTAAAATATTTGTTTCTCATCAAAAATGCATGAATTTACAATCGAAAAATAAAATTTGTACTTTCTGAATTCGGAATCTTTTCCTTCTTTACGAAATCAGGAAATAATGTAATTAATACTTCAGGAAATTACTTAATTTCTTAATTAATGCAAGATAATATTTTGATTCATTTTCTGTTATCGAAAACCTCGACCTTTTAATCTTCATTACTACGTATAAAGTATTCGTAAACAATTTACGAAGCATTATATATTTATGATTAATTTCTTTTGTATGGTCGCATCAAATAAGAAAAATGAAAATAAAAAAAGCTTTTTGTTAACTGAGTTGAAGACTGTTGATAATTAGGTTACGCATTATTTGATATGTTCAAAATAGATTGTTATGAAAGCCGAGAATTTGTTTAATTTCATTTATTTAAAAGTACCAATTTGCTGAGTATCTGAATTAACCTCTTCAAATGAACATTATTTATATCAAGTGTAATAAATTTTCGTTGTGTCGCCTTCGTCGGGAGACAAACTAAATATGTTCTGTAACTGACGACATAATCTAGGTCAGGGATGTCCAATCATTTAAGCTTCCTTGCTCCGAATTGTAAAGAAAATTGTTCTCGCTATAACAGTTGGAAAGAAGTTTGAATAGTTGAAGGCGGAAAATAATACAAAGATGAAATTTTCTCGTACTTCTCATAAAATTTTTCTCATTTAATAATATTTGTAAGCGAAAATGAATAAATATAATGTACAATCAAAATCATCGACTGTAAAAACTAAGTTTAGATGTATATAACATAACAATCTTCGAATTTATTTAGAAATAGCGTTTTTTTTTTTTAATCATCATCATCATTGGCGCGACACCCTATAGTGGGCCAAGGCCGTCTGCCTACTGGCAGATTTCGAGACAGGAGATGTTTTCTTTTTAAGGAGTAGGGTTGTCAGCCCTACTCCCAACGCTCTATAGTTTTATTAGATCTTAAAGTGGATTCCGAACGACTACAAACATCCATGGCACCGCGGGACTCGAACCCGAAACCTGTGGCACCGAGCGCCAGCCACTCGGCCATGAGGCCCTAAAAAAAATATATATATATTATGATTTTTGGTAGGTCGTGGTTTGGATGGCCCTGTTCTCAATATATAAATATATATATAATATATTTAATGTAGAACATAGCTGCCAATTCTTCCGCATTTTGAAAAAAAAATCCATATTTTAACTCGTATCTTAAATCTTTAGCCTTTTATTTTTTTTAATCTTGAAATCCAAAAATAGAATGTTATTAGGAATTTCTATTTAAATCAAGAATATTAATTCTCATTGTACAAATAAGAGTTTATTTATAATCAAAATATTGTATATAAAGGTGCAGGCTTATAGGATTTATAGTTAACTATTGGAATTGCTATTTCTGAAGATAGGCTGCCTCACAAGGACAATTGATTAAAATCTGACATCTCGCGACTCACAAATAAAAACATCTCATAGCGGGTTAGGTTACTGTTGACATACGTTGCAAAATCTTGACATTAGAAAAGAAAAACTTCAGCCCTACCCAGTATCGAATTCTGCTGTATCCGCGGTTGAGACTGCTGTCTGGAACTTCTGCGTCCGTGTGAATTACTCTTTTTGTGTCCGACCCCCCACCTCCTTTACGTGCCCAGCTTCTTCCTTATCAGACGTTGAACCTGTCTTTTCAGTGCACGGCCCTCGTCTCTCACTTTATAAAAGCATAAAAAAAAACATGACATGGCTGCAACGGTATTTCACGAGGGCACACCTTCTTCCAACGCAGAAAAAGAAAATCCATCCATAAGTTCAAGACGTCTGCGTTTCTTTTCCGTCCAGTAAGATACTTCAATTCTGCAATTTCAGACTTTAGCAGTTAATTTGAAAGATACCTTGCAAATGCTATTTATATAATGATAGTATAAAATGTGTATGCTGCGAAATATTCCGTTAATTTTTCTAGGAAAGAAATTGCGTTTTTTAATTTCTTTCAGTCTTTTCAATTTTTTGGGATTGTTTGCGTGAAATAAAATCTGGCATAGTTATAATTGTGACAGATTACGATGTATTTAATAATGTATAATGGATCAATATGTCTTGCATATTATAATGATAAATCTTCTTTTACCATTGTGACGTAGTGGGTCCATATTTACAAGTTACAAAATAAACTAAATGTAAGTCTCATACCAATGAAATATGTTACTTCGATCGCCTGCCTTGAATCATCATCAACTTCAAAATAAAACAGAAATGCTTGAGTCACCGTTAGTGATTCATACTGAATCAACTCTCATCTCTTTTTGATAAGGAGAGGAAAAGTAGGTGGCAATTAAAAAATAAAAAAAACATGATGCATAATAAGGAAGCTCAGTTTAATGAATGTGCGGCTGAAACTCTGAAAAACTTTGTTTGAATGCAATTCAAAAAAAGGTTTGAATTGATACAACGACATTTATCCATCATTGAGATCATCATCAGATTTTGCTAACCAGTTGAAATTCACCATAATAAAGAGTTGTAATAGGCAATGGGTAACTGGGTGTAGTTGGATTGAGATACTTGAGGCACCGGTTAGAGAACTCATAGCTTTATTTGCACACACACAAACACCACAATATACAACTAGAGGCATACAATATTTAACACATTTTAAGACAGATGATTATAAATTCGTGGAAGGATTCCTCTTCTAAGCCGAAAGCGGCTTGATGGCCAATTGGCTAGCACTCTGGCCTTTGGTACCACAGGATTCAGGTGCGAATCCTGGCGGTGGCATGGATGTTTGTGAGTGCTTCGGAATATACATTAAACTGTAGGTCCCAGTCTAATTAGCCTAATGCAAAAATTACCGTAGAGCGACAAACCAAACCAATCTAAGCCGAAACCCCAAATATGAAAACCGAATACCGATACCCCTTGGATACACGCATTGTTCGAAACATATACTTCCACTCCTGGTGAGAATCTGCAGGCCAACTAATAAGCAGGATTGCGTTAAATATATTTCCTCTCGGGGTGTAAACTAAACGTTTCTCAACAGAAGCGCGTGGTTGCGCTGTACTTCATCTCGGGTGAGAGTTTCGAGTCCGTCTGACCATTTCTCCTGAACGCCACAGGAATCGCTTTTGCCAATGTGTAGGAGGAAGCACGGTTACAGAGTTCCATTATAGAGTTACTACAAAGACATGAATATTTATTCCTCACTGTAGATGCGTTCATTTAATTGAAAGGTCTAAATTATTGCTTGTTGCCTGAGTATTTATGTTTGCAAAATTATTCATTCGGAAGATCCACTTATCATATGATGATGGTATCATGTTCATCTGAGTCAAAATCAAATGGAACCGGGAATATTATGACAGTTCTACCAATTTCATCAGAATAGAAGCTTTCTCTTTCTCACAATATTTTGTTATTTCGCTGAAATGACTGTACAGGTAAAGATAAAATCAAAGGAATGTTAGAATGTTCTGCCTATGGGCAATTATTGCAGTTTCTGTCTACTCTGATTTTATCTGTGTTGATTTGTTTCCATCTGGAATGACGCATTCGTAATAGCATAATTATTTTGTTTGTCATTCTGATTTTGTTGCTTTTGCAGATTTTGAAATTTGGTCTTTCACTTGATGAATTACTGAGAAAGAATATCTTCCAGGAAAAAAAGAATGATTCATGTTTGCATCAAAATCCGAATATAATTGGAAAAAAAAAAAATACGTAGTCAGATCAACAACAGCAAATCATTTTTGAAAAGCCTCAACTGAAACATCTTCCTTGAAACAGTTTATATCGATACTTTTATAATAACATGACTAGAGATGATTGTGGGGCCTGATGGCCAAGTGACTAGCACTCTAATGGTGGGTGCCTCAGGCTGGGGGATTCGAATCCAGGTGGTGCCAAGGATGTTTGTAGTGGCTCGGAATCCATTTTAAACTGCAGGTCCCTGTCTAATATGACTACTACTACTATTACACCACACCACACCATACTCATCACTGTGCCTAGAGTTGAGTTCCTCTTTACAGTTTGGGAATGATGTGGGTGAGAGAAGTCTGACTGTGCTCCATGACGGGGCTCTTACAGTCATATGAGACCGGGACCTACGGTTTAAAGTGGATTTCGAAACACTACAAACATCCATGGTCGCCGGGTCTCGAACCCGAAACCTGTGGTGCCGAGCGCCACTGGGCCATGAGGCTGCATGGTCTAATATGACTGTAGAGCATTGAGCGTTGGACTGGCGTAGGCGCTATTATTACATCTGTCCCGAAATCTGCCAGTAGGCAGACGGCCGTGATCCAGCATGGAGCTGTTGCGCCAATGAAGAAGAAGAGGATTGTCATAATAATAATAATAATTTGGCTTTACTGTCCTTAAATTTTACTTTCTGGAAAAAATCAAGAGGAAACACAGTATTAAATTACTTTTTGCAAACTGTCACAAATCTGTCGTAATCTGGTAACATTATACGTCATATGATGCCGAAAATCATTTTATATTAGCATTATGCAAGCGCTTTCGCTTGCTTACTGTGCAGTATTTCCAGATAAAAGGGATTTGACCATATTTTCATGTGAAAATTTCCCATTTTTACGCTTACTGAAATAATAATAATGTTAAAGCATTAGAATGTGTTTCATTTTTCTCGAATTTTAGAATAATTTGGCTCACAATCCATTCTATCAGTATTTCCTAGAGCCAGTAAATTAGTAAACTATTGCAAGGAACAAGATATCCGAAAATTCAGTTGATTGAAAAAACTTGAAAATCAAAGAATCCATTAACAATTTACTTTATCCATCCAATTGGCAGATGTTATAATATTGGGCAAGCATTCAGTAGCAGTTTCAGTGTTAATAAACAAAGAAACTCTGAGGGCATTCCGTCTATTAAGGGTGTGCAGATCTATAAATAGATGCATTGTCTTCCTTGATGGATGGGGTTATGATAAGCATTTGGCATCGAGCGTTGTGTTACGCTCATAACGATTCGATAAACGCCATTAGCATTTTCGTGGGTCGGATTGATTCCGTTACATTATGCCGAACCAGATATTGGATCAGATAGGGGTGCCTTTTAAAGAGGTTAAGGCCTCGGCCGATAGGGTAACGGATGCCGCGGCTTGTTTTTCGGCGACCCTCTTTTCCGATATCGGTTCGATCTGTTGTTTCGATTTGTCGATGGAGATGAGATTAGGGTGGACTGAGGATTGTTGGTGGTTGAAGTTGTCACAATTAGCCGGAGGAAGATTTTCAATTAAGATAAGTGTGTGCTGATCTATGCGGAGGGAAATGTGTTGATGAGGTTGTCTTAGTAGTTGATGAATTTGTTTATGCATTGAATGAAAACAAAGGATAGCGTATCATGAATAGATTTGGTTATCAATATGTAGAACTGGCACTTATGTTGAGGGATTGTTTTGCTTAGTGGTTTGGAAGTTCTTTGTGTTCTCGCTGTAGACTCGTCATAATTACGATTGTTAACTGTAATGACTTCATTTGTTGACTGTTTTCACAATGTAAATATATCAAATTAGATAGTACTACCAATATGTAACATATCATGTTGATAAGTTTATAATGTTTTGTGAAAAATTAAAAGGATGGTTTTATGAATTAAAAAGAATACCGAGATTAGTCTTTTAACATCTGAATAAAAGAAAACTAGGTATTGAAAATGAAAAAAAAAAATACATGTAACTATATTGGCTGATTTATTTTTAATATTTTTATATGCGTACTTGTTAAATATAGATAAAAAAAGTAAGTGTAATATACGTCCCTTAAGAAGGATTGCCATATGGTGAGAGCAGTCAAACTTATTTTAAATTAAATCCAACTGGATTATCGAAATTTTTGAGCTATGTAAAAGATAATAGGGGCGTGATGGCCGAGTGGCCAGCTATCTGGGGCTCTGTGTCACAGGTTTTGAGTCCCGGCTGTGCCAAAGATGTTTTTAAATATTAATAATAAAGTTGTAAGTAAATTATATTTAACCTTTAAACATTGTCATCTACTGAGAGCAAGCAAATTTATTTCAAATTAAATTTAAATGTTTGAGTTATGTGAAAGATATATCTTTCATGTAAAAGATATCTCCTTTCTCGAAATTTGCCACCCTTGGTCCACCATGGGGCTGTTGAATGAAGGGGCACCAATGAAGAAGAAAAGATAGTAATTAAATTTATGTATACAAAAGGTAAAATATAATTGAAAGTTCAATATGTAAAAATATTACAAGCTAATTTATTTTTCTATTCATCTTTTTTTTTTTTTTTTCAGATGAATAAAACTAGTAAAATAAAAGAAATATTGCACGTGAAAAGTAATTTCCATAAATCTCTAATGCTTCATTATTGCTACTACTTGCTATTGATTATATAAATTTAAATCCTTTGGGAATATTTTTGGCTGAAAATGTTGCATAAAATTTAAATAAATGTGCTCACTTGTTAATCATGAATATAAATCAGTTGTCATGAATGAATATATAAATAATATCATGTTTGCGTAATTATGAACTTGAAATAACTTGCAGAAACATTCTTTGCTTAGCTGTTTAAACCGAACAAAAGATCTTAAGGCTGATAATTTCCAAGTAACCTTTTCAAAACTTCTACGAATGCGATAAAAATATGTGCATTTTCATTCAATATATGAATGTCTCAATTTCAAATTCAATATCATGGTGATAATAATTCTGGGAAAAACATAGCGCTTTATTATTATTACACCTGTCGAAACTGAATATCTATTTCCTTCTTAGGAATCTGATTACAAAACACTATCTTGAAAAATCTTCCTTTTAAAAAGGATGACTCTATTAAAATGCCTCTCAAGAACGCAAGGAATTACATTACATTTTTTAAAAAACATTGTATCCATGCATGGTTTCCTCCAAAAAACCATTGTTTCTCCTACGCTTGTAAGATTAGCCGACCTCAGCTGAGCCAACCAGACTTCCTGGATTGCGAACACTATAGCGATCCCACGAACTTTTACATGATGCTCCATTCGTTTGCTTTCGAGTAAAGTGCCCATAAAAGTGCCCCCTGCCTCTTGGCCATCTTAATTCAACATTTCAGTCACTTCTAAGTGCCAATCCATCTTGCCCACGCAGCCATGCTGGTAAAAAATTGTCCCTGTCTTGTTGAGTGACTGCATCTGATCCTTCGACCATCGGCGTCATCATCATAATCTATGGGGAATGTAAATAGAGTTCACCATCTACCACTTGTGTTTGTTCTATGTGGGTGGAGGGTAGGCTATTAGGTGAATTTTTATCTGCTTTTAAAAGATATGTTGTGGTTGGCAGGCTGTGTGTTGAGTAACACTGTTTTTATTGTTTAATGTTGGGATAGGTGTTTGTTTGGTTGGGTGCTGTTAAGGTTCAGGAGGTTTTGTGTGGTTCAACATCTTGCAAATCGGTAGTTTCTTGTTTAAAATTACTGTATGGTAAAAAAAAAAAAAAAAATCTATTTAAAGGATAAAAATAAAAAGTGTAATTTTGTAATTATAAGTTGTGAAAATCAAATATTCTAAAACATTCTACTTTTAATCTTTCTTTTTAAAGTATGATGAATAGTTAAAAATAGATTGCTGTTTTTGCCGTAAAACACAAAATATTTGTTTCTACATCTTTAAAAATTAATCATTTCTCGCACATGTCGACTTAGATAGTTGACATTTTATTATTTCTTAAATTAAAAATTTTATTGAGAGAACAAACCTAAAGAACGCAATTAGCTTAATTAACTATTTATTGCTTAAGATACTAATTTGCTTTTAACGATTAGATACGTGCGCTTTACGTTTTCTTCAATTTATTCCTATAAAATTGGGCGGCCTGATGACCAATTGGCTAGAGCTCTGGCCTTTGATGCCACAGGCTTCAGGTTCGATTCCTGGTGGTGGCATGGATGTTTGTGAGTGGTTCGGAATCCACGTTAAACTATAAATGCTAGACTAATTAGCCCAAAGTGTGCACAAAATGGTCGTAGAGCGACAAACCAAATCAAACACATTCGATAATTTGCTTCTTAAATTGTAGATCTTTATGATCTCGTGATAACGATTTTGACGACATATCGTCAAAAAAAAAAAAAAAAAAAAAAATTATTATTATCATGCGGAGACCACAAACACATATATATATGTTATCGTAATTGGGCTCCTCTATACCCAAATAAAAGAGTTTTAAACAATTTATCACAAAAAAAAAAAAAAAAAAAAATGAAGTTTGTTATATTGAGTTTGTAACGCCTGTGTTTAAATATATTTCTATAATGAAAAATTAATTTTGCAACAATCAGTTTGCATTTAAAACGTTCATTTGCAACAAAAGTAAAATAATATTAAAGGAGATGAAGTCTGTAATAAGATGCAAGTGAAATCTTTTAAATATATTTTAATGACAACTCTAAGATATGCTGCTGAATAATTGCTTACAATGAACATGCATTTTTTATTAATTTAAACTTAAAAAAAAATAAAGTTTCAATTTTATTCACTGATAAGTGACAACTAAAAAAAATTACACATGTACCGAGTAACGCTTCTGTCCTTCCACCAGCCGAAACAGACTTTATTGAATCGCACGCGCCGGAAACTTTCCGTCTGCTCACGAGATGCGAAATTAAAGTATTGCCATCGAAGGGCCGTTAAGCGTAGCTGTAAACTGAAATATGACGGTGGCGCGGATGTCTGGCGGGTTTTAAATCGCCCGGCAGTGAGCGCATTCCCGGATTTTCGGATCTGCGGGCGAGGAATGTGTGAAAATGCCAGCCCAGAAGATTTCGGCGGACGGAACCATACATTAGGTGGCACGACACGCAACCCCAGCCAGACAGGCTTCTGGTTTGTTGAAGGGCGTTAGGATTTTGGATGTCCCGGAATTTTGTGTCTTTGTTATATAGTATTCTGACTGCTTTAAACTCACGTTGGTGAAGCTATTTTTTTCCCCCAGAAAGAATGAAGTAGAGTAGTAAAATAAAAGGTTGATAGTAAGTTTTAAAGAATGAAATAAAAACATGATACCCTTTTCACAATTTATTTTGTGAACCTTTTTCGTTTAAGTTATTTTACGCATATTTCAAGTTGTATCTTTATTTATCTTGTTAGTTTTTTTTCTTCTATTAGTGAACATCGGTGGGTCTCGTACTTCACTTATTCCACACAGAACCCACCGACAGACCATAATGAAAGGAAACTGCTTTCCGGAAAGACTTTTAAAGAAATTAACCCGTGTTATAATGGAGAAAGCGCGGAAAACGCGCACTATAAAGCCTAATTGTTGATTCGAGATCCTGTCAGGCACTGTCACAATCGCCATTGAGTCTCCTTGTTTCTGAAAGCAGTGACTGCAACAGATGCCGCCAGCAGATTCGAACTTGCATCTTCCTGTACGCTAGCTATACACATTACCATTCTGTCAATTGATTTTGTAAATCTTTATCATTTATGTTATTTTTACACTTTATTTAAATTGTTTTTTTTTCTTCTATTGTTGTATATCGGTGGATCGCAGGCTCCACAAAGAGCCCAGCGACGGACTATAATTACTGCTTTCCGGAAAGATTTTTTATTACCCCTCATTTGCATGTCATAAATGAGAAAAATCGGAAAATTTGCACCATAAAGCCTGATTATCGATGCGAGACCCTTTCAGGCACTGTCACAGTCGCCATTGAGTCTGCTCGCTTCTGAAGCGGCCTGATGACTACTTATACACATTATTATTTTCTTTGTTGCTCATTTAAAAATTACAAACTTATTTCCAAAATTAACAATGTTACCACTATTTAAAATGCGATTTAATTAGTTTACATTTTCTGAGTAACCATTGTATAAAATATTGTGGAGATCATATAAATTAAAATTGGTTAAGAGATACAACTCCCTTTTTATAAAAGTAGACCATACTTTAAATTCAACTTCCCTCTTTGTTTTATGATAATTATACAAAAAGGGAAATCAAAGAGTATTTTCTAATGATTATTTATTGCAGATAATATAATTTTATTAAATAAAATTATGTTAATTTTTTACCTACTAGCATTACAATTTCATATGTTTTACCGTATATTTTCTGTAATAATATACACATTGAACCACCCATCATCAAGTACAAAGTCCTACTACAAAGAAATTCTAATGTAATATTTTTAAAAGCCTGTACCATTACATATGCGTAAAAATGTGGATCTTTCGGAACTGTTTGTATGGGTAGCCAATTCAGGATTGAAGCGTTACGTTATCATGTCCAATTTGAATTATTAATAACTCCAAAACTATACATAATTTGGGAAAAATCTAAATATATCAATGTGTAGCAGTGATTTCCAAAGTATGGTACGTTTATCCCAAGTGGTACGCAAAATGATACTTGGAGGTACGCCAAAGACGTTAAGCTCACGATTATTCGATCACTTGCGAATGTTAAGTCGTGTATCACGTAAATGGGAAATTCTCTCGTGGGTCTCTGTGTCTGGTTTCAGTAGCGTCTGGAAAGCGCAACACCATAAATGTGTCGCTTTCAAAGCGCATGCAAAGCAAAGCGCTCAAAAAGTTTGAAGATCGCTGATGTAAAGGAATGTTAAAAGGTTCTAGTGGGAAGGGAGGGAAATTGGTCTAGAATCTGGCGCCGCATGCTCAGTTCTCTCTGTTTTATGCCGGGATCTTCAGATGTGTTACAGGAGTAATCAAGAGTCCATTTTAAAAGTCTCAGCGCAATTTAACTAAATATAAATTAGGCACATTACAATAAAATTTATACTTGTAAAATCTATAAATAAGTAAAATCTTTGGTGAATTTTATAATGTCGGCTTATATGCAACGAAGATTGAAGCAAAAGTCGTGGAAACATATTGCAGAGAGTAGGACTCAAGATAATCCAAAAAACACAAAAGCCAGATGCAAATAGACAACATGAAGGGATCCAGGGTTGAAGGGAACTCATTGCCATCAACAGACCCAGTACCCTTGGAAACATCACATCGACTACGTCTTTACCTCAGTAATGTGCAATGCAAACTTTATGTAGTCTATTTCAATTGCCATAAGCCTATTGTGCATACGTTAATACTGCAACATCGTTCTGTTTCAATAAATTCTCATTATCATCATTTCTAGTTCGAGGGGATTATTTTGTAAGACATGTTATGGTCTAGGAATATTAAACACACATAACACTAGTGGACTGTACACGTTTTTTTTTATTTCAAAACCAAACTCAAACTGCTGTCACATTCTCTCTCTCTCCAAACATTTGTTAGCTCACCCCACACAGACAGAATGTTTACATTATCGGGCGCTGACTTCCCCTATGCACGTGGAGCTATTTATCCATGAGGCAACAAGACATATAATGAATATTGATCAGTAAATTAATATTTTGTGTTTCATTCAATCATTCCTCGATAGTTTTTGTTCGCAATGATATTAATTAACTGATTAATGAAAGGTATACAGAATTATGTAGCCATTTATATAAAAAAATAGTAAAAAACGTGGTAAATAAAAAAAAAAAATAGTGGATATTATTCAAAGTGAAAGTTTCATTCATTGTGTCTTCTACAATAAAAGAAAAATGTTAATTTGATAAATATACTAAAAAATTGATACTACAGATCATAGCACCCACTTCTTTTATTTGTAGGTCTAAAAGAATTATCTGTTCTACATTTTGTCTATCATAAAATTAAATGCAGAATTTAAATGCCTGTTCAAACAACTAAAACTCTTGATTTATTTTAACAGGCAGATGTACAAGCTAGGCCAATGTTTTTCCTTGTCTGAAATCGTCATTACAATTCTTTCAAAGCACTGCAAAACATTTGTTAGGCATAAACACATCTGCTTCCTCAAATAGCATTTTGTTTATTTTTCCTCGCGCGGAGTGCCCTGGGGGAATAGGTGCGATTAGAATCATCCTTTTCTTGTCGTATTTTAGGAGTTTTGTGTATACTACGAAGGCGTCGACTCTATAAACACAGCAGCAGCAAAAACAACATGGCCGAACTGCATTTCTTACTCTGCAGACTAAATGGGAAGCGCAATTCCCTCACGACTGCTTCGAAATAAAGTGCCCTTCCCCTCACGGATGGTCTTTGGGGTCCCTGCAGTCTTATTTTTAGATAATCCTCGCTTGGATTGAGGAAACAGCAGGCAGAAATGGTGCCCGTGCAATAACGCAATATTGCTGCCTTCACTTCAGGTGCAGCTCCCTTTTGGGAGTGCATCGTATTTGTATTTATGTATTTCGTTCGGTTTTTGTTTTTGTTTGCTTGTTGTTTGATGGAGTACGTAGGATAAAAGAGGTGTATGCGGCTGTTTATTTTTGGAATATTTCTTGGTGCTCTGCAGTTGAAATTTTTCTTGTGTATCAGTAGGCCTTGCATTCCATTGTTGTATACCCACTTAGATACGATGAAAGTACGATCTTGTTTTTCCAGTAATTATCAGAGATAGCTGCGCAGTATTTGTATAGGTCGGCGGTACCATGGATGTTTGTAGTGGTTCGGAATACACTTTAAGCCGTAGCTCCCGGTCTCATGTGACCCTAGAGCGTCACGGAGCCCAATCAGACTTTTCACCCCAAACTGTAAAGGGGCAACTCATCTCTAGGCACAGTGATGTGGTGTGGTGTAGTAGTAGTAGTAGTAGTATTTGCATGGGTGGAAACACAGAAAACTCCCACCAAGCAGCCTAACTGTCGATGGAAGAAGCTTACATGCTCGATGGTCTGACATTCTATCACAATTACCATCGAGCTTTTGAATGCAATGACTGTATCGTATGCCGTCATTGGATTTGGAATGAAACTGGTACAAGTAAACGCAGTCTTCTTCTTCTTCGGCGTAAGAGCCCATGGTGGGCTAAAGTCCGTCTGCCTACTGGCAGATTTCGAGACGAGAGATGTTTTTATGAGGTTGGTTTGTTAACCCTACGCCCAATGCATACAGTCGTATTAGACCGAAGCCTCAATGTCAAGTGTCGGCGCTCGGTGCCACAGGTTTCGGGTTCGATCATGGCTGTGCCATCGATGTTTGTAGTGGTTCGGAGTCCACTTTAGGTCCCGATCTCATAAGACTGTAAGAGCTTCACGGACCCCATCAGACTCCTCATCCACGTCATTCCCAAACTGTATAGGGACAATTCAGTTCTAGAAACAGTGGTGTGGTGAGGTGTGGTATAGTAGTAGTCGTATTAGACCGGGAGCTACGGGTTAAAGTGGATTCGAATCACTACTAACATCGATAGCACAGCCATGACCAAACCCGAAACCTGTGGCAACGACCGCCAGAGCGCTAGTCATTCGACTATCAGGACCCAAACGCAGTCTTGCAGAAGAAAAATAACGCCGTTTTAATGATTTTTTTTAAATGTTTTATGAATGAGAAATAATATTTTATTGATATTTTAACTTTTCTAAGTTATCCATAACCATGATGATTGGTTACCAAAGAATTTCTGAATTATTTATTCACTAAAATAAAGTTTATTTTGTGTAAATGTGATGTTGTTATATGTTAAAAGAATCTATATTACAACAGGAACATACATCTAAATTACCTTTATTTGTATACCATTTCTATGCATCACTGGGAAATTGTCTTTGTTAACTGTTACGATATTTCATTTTAATGTAGGCATAGCATGACATGCAGCGATTCTTTAAAGACAACTGAACTTATACTTCCTCTTACAAATTATCCACTGCGCCCAGAATTATAGTGATTCAGATAAATATTACCAGAAATAATTACAGTTCCCCTTTTTTTTTTTTAGAAAGAATGACACAAGATGATTTCGATACAAAAGTCAGCCATTTATTTGATGCTTAAGAGGAACCGAAAATGACTTCCTTATATTGACCTCACCTTAGAAATGCCTCCATGTATTATTATTCTTTTTGTGAGAAGAGTAATTTTGTATAATGCTCTTGCATGACTGGGAATGAGGGTGAAGTAATTGAATATATATTGTTATTTTGTGTTTGTATTCTAATGCTGTTTCTGTGTGTGACTGACCATCTTTTTCCGTTTTTTGTTGCAGCATTTCCAGCTTGCACCAGGCCGCCCTCATGTGCAACGTTCCAATCATTCAACTGCTTCTTGATGCGGGAGCTCAGGTTGACATCAAGGACAACAAAGGTACCCATCTTTCATCTTTTTTTGAATATTGAATTATTCATTTTCGTTTCCATGGAAACCGGCATAAAAGGAAAAGTTTTTAAATTTATTAAGTGTGCTTTTGGAACGCCAAATGCCCAATAACTCAGTTACACGTTTTTAACGGAAAAGATTATCCCTGTTACTAATATTTATTTAGTAACACAGATAATCAATTAATTAATTATAATAATTAATTAATCAATTAATTAATTATGATAATCAAATAATCATTTATAATATATATTTATTTATTGTCAATAATTTAATGACATTGATTAGACGTACAAAAAGATTACATTACTTTAAAATAGCATACTTCTCTAATTTTGATGTAATATAATGTCTTTATATTCATCGTTATTGGCGCAACAGCCCAGGTGTGGGCCAAAGCCGTCTGCCTACTGGCAGATTACAAGACGGGAGATGTTTTCTTTTTACGGGATAGGGTTGTCAGCCAAACGCTCAACAGCCATATTAAACCAGGATCTACGGCGTAAAGTGGATTCCGAACCACTACAAACATCCATGGCACCGCAGGGACCCGAAACCTGTGGCACTGAGCACCAGTCACTCGGCCATCAGGCCCCTTTTTATATATATATATTGGTGATTGAAAAAGATTTCAATGGAAATAAATACTTTTTTATGTGGATTACCCAATAGTTTGAAAAGTAATTTGTGGAACTCATCATCAGATATTTTTAATACATAATAATCGTCAGCTAAATACAATTTTATGGCAGCTGATGGGCGAATGACTTCAATGAGTATTCTGCAATCTTAAAATATAATTAATTCTAAGGCCTAGTGGCACCTAGCATTAGCCATTAGGCCATAAGTTTCGGGTTCGAGTCCCGACGGTCGCATGAATGTTTTAGTGTTTCGGAATCTACTTTAAGCCATAGGTCCTGGTCTGTAGGGCTCTCTACCCTGCAAAAAGAAACAATCTCTTGTCTCGAAGTCTGCCGAAACTATAAACATATCATTTAAAATTGTCTAGCTAATAACTTGCATTGTAAAGAGCTGAGAGCCATAAGATAGCGATAGATTATATAAGTACAGCAGTTAGAAGTGGCTGTTACTAGAAAATGTGAAATTAAATTTAATAGGAGTTAGTGTAGCAACCGAAGTCTTTGGCTGTATATCGAGATTTCAGAAAGAGCAAAATGGGCATATGTAGCTTGTGTGTATTCCTTTGGTATAACATTTTGAGATTTCCTGTACTGAATTATGTATGCTTTCTAAGATACATTTTCGCTGTTCTTCTTTTGATGTATTGCAAGCAATTATAACTATTATCTATTTATTATATATATATACAATTACGTAAATAATAACTATTATATCCGTAATTGTAACTATTATATACGTTGTCGTGTTTAGGTATGCGTCCCCTGCACTATGCCGCCTGGCAGGGAAAGCCGGAACCAGTGGCCATCCTGCTGCAGTACAACGCATCCGTGAACGAGCAGGCCAACAAGGGAGAGACGCCCTTGCATCTCGCTTGTCAGCATGGGCACGTGTTGGTGGTAAGTGTTTTTTTTAACTTTTAGTCTGACTCATCTTCCGTGATTAATCAAGATTAAAAGCATCACCCGTTCGCTCACAACTTCAACCAACCGTGATCGTTTGTGTGATATTTGGGTGACTAATTGTTCACATGACAGCAGACCTGATGACTATGAAGTCTTTTAGTCTGGATTGCACCGATCCCTCGGAAAATAGATTTGTTATAATTTTATTGTCTAGGTTTAAATATGAATTTCATGAAATGTGTTTTTATTTTCTTGGTCCCAAATAAAACATGTTGTTGGTAAGCATGATGGTGCTTTGTGTATTATGATTCCTAGATATTTCACAAATTTAGGTTGTTTGTGTTGAGTATTGGCAGGTTTATACATTTAAAGCCAAAAACAACACATTTGAAAGAGCTGTATTACTAATATTGATTTTCCATCTCGTTAGCTCTTTTAGGTCTGTGATGTAATATGGTATACGGTTGCCAGCTGTTTGGGGAGTGGTAAGATGGCTATGTCATTTGCATACATAAATTTTCTGAGTCAGATTCTGCAAATTCATTAAAAAAAATGTTTTGCAAGAATGAAATGATAGCAAAATTTGTCGAAATGACACCAAAATATGTCAAATATAAACTAGCGAATTGCCATTCTTTTTCTCTTTGAAAGCATATGAGCTTTGTTATATTAACATAAACAGAAATTTTACGCAGTGATATACATGTAGAACTGTTAATTAAAATGTCTATTTAATTACAACGATTTAAAAGCAACTCACAAGATTTATAAATGTAATGACTCGTATTTTGTGATGTAAATAAATGTAATCACTCATAAATTCTGTTGTCATAAAATACGACTCATATTCAATTATATTTTGTCATTAGTATTTGTTATCAAAGGGGTTATGTTTATTTTCAGTATGGGATGAAAATGTTCATTTGTGACAATATTGAGCTTTATTTCTTTTCATTTTATTCAGCAGTTAATATAATTGTTGAAACATGTTTCTAAATATGCATAGTATGTTTTTTCAAGTTTGGGCAATGAAAATAAATAAATAAGTATAATAAATAGACATAAATAGTACAATAAATAGTTTGAATTTAATAGTTTTAACTTTTTAGACAATATATTCTATTTTAAAACAATGTTATTGTGGAAATTCAATTTGTTATAATTATTGTTGCTTAAATGGGTTGATGGATAAAAAATAATTCATGTTTAAGTTTGCGAAATCAACAAAACTCTTTTCAATGTAATGAATAACCGTAAATCTTATGTATTGTTTTAGATTGGGGACACATTTAGCATAAATATCCCACATATGTTTTTGACAAGCTTGATAATAAAGAGACTTTCATTAATTACTCTATTAATTTGCATGATGACAATTTTATAAAAGATATAAATTTTATGTTAGAAGTTACCCTAAATTCCAATCGGTGCATAATTTAAGTACTGTATATTTATTGTTATAATTTAACCATTTTAAAATGCTTTTTTTTTTTTTTGTCTTTTCTGCAAGTTGTGCCTTTGTTATGAAGAAATAATTAACAGTCTTTAAAAATGTATTCTGAAAATAACCTCAGATTTCTATTTGCTTAAAAAGTGTTTTTGAAATGGCATTTATCATAAATATACATGCACTCTCGCATGTCATTGTTTTATGTAAAAATTATTATTGTTTACGACTATATATAAAACAGCAATTTTTAAAATCGACTTAAAAATTAAAATTTAAAAATAAATAAGACATTTTAAACGAAACGAATTTGCAAAACCCAATCACACTCATTTCTTTAATTTTTTTTCCATTCTTTGTTGAATAAACATAATTGTTTAAATTAAAAACATAATTGTTTTTAATGGAAGAATTCAATTTTATTGGTGATTTTTATCACGAAGAGAAATGTGAAGAATCATCAAAATAAAATTGAACATTTTTGGGCTTTGGTGTTTGTTATAAATATAAATAGTTTTGATTTATTGCTAGAAGATGAAAATATTTTTAATTACATTAAATTACATTTACTTCACAACTTTTCTAGATTATGATATTCAAAATTACCAAATACCTTAAATATTTTTTTTCTTTTACTTTCAAAATTGCAGCATAAAATTTAATATAACTATCGCAAAACTACAAACAAATTCTTACCAAAACCACACCGCCAATCAATCTTGTCTTCAGCATATACGAATGTGGGTTGAGTACTATGTGACTTGCATGTTTACAAATATTATCGAGCTATTAGTGCTGCCATTTGCGAAACTTCGCTGTCCAGCGTTAGGGTGGAGTCCCGTATTTGCGGAGAAAGTAATATGAAAGTCGCTGTAATCCTACGAAGATGCGAGCGCTCCTATGACATATGCGTGGTTATTGGCAACTTTCATCGTTTAATTGCATGTCGCCATGGTGGTTCTCGCGGAGAAATTAATTAATGACCTGCTTACATAATTAATGAGAATGATTAATATTACATCAGGCCTGCCGGCTTGTCGGGGATCAAATTATCACCACTTCAATTATTTATTTCCGCTTCTGCTAAAAAGCCCACTCTCGAAGCGAGAGTGGACTCTTGCAACAAGGTGAAGATAAGAGCTCCCAGACCGGTTGCGAAATCTGCGATAATTTTGATTCCAACTGTTTTTGTTATTTGAATTGATTGCTGCTTTAAGGAATATTTGTAGAATTATCTCGTTGGCATCGAATTGTTTATTTTGAATTATTCATGAATTTAGAGTGGTTGTTGTTTTTGAATGATGAGCAATTTTTATCTGTTGTTCTAGTAATGGTGAATGATGTGAAGAAAATTCTGTTTTTACCGACCTTTGAAGAAATGCGTTGTCGTTATTTGCTACTCTGCACTAATATTGTATCACCACAGTTTGAACTTCCTCAGAGGTTGCCATCCGGAACTCCCCCACCACCCACCACGAATCTACACATTTACAGAATATCCTACTTAAATATACGAAATCTTTCGGTTCGGCTTTGTTTGCCAGATTTCGAACAGAACTTCCTCAGTTTGGAAATACGATGGCCACAATCTAGTTGCAAAGGTACTCCTTGAAGAAATGTCCGTTGCCGTTGCCGTTGCCCCTAGACGTGCGCAGCTAGTGGGTTCAGATACGTACAGGATAATTTAAATTCGATTTCTCTGGCGGTGTTGTATTCACTGTTTTCAGAAATCGAAAGACTCGATAGCGATTGTAACAACGTGTGTAAAAAGCGTCTCACAACGATAGCCGGGCAGCCCGGTGAGAGTTTTCACATAATTTTTTTCTCCCATATGAAGTCATTTTAAAAAAACAATTCCATGGAAATACGACGCGCAATCAATCAAGTTTCCCGACTCGTGCTCCGATGTTATCATGGAATATATATATATAGTGTGTGTGTTACGTTTTAAAAACAAAAATTACATAAAATATTATAAAATAATTAAATAAATATACATAATCAAAATAGTAAAAATAAAAGAATCTATGCTTCAAAACAGCAAGCGTATGTTGATACATACATTAACAAAAAAGTAGGATTTGAACCACGTTAAGAACTTAATATTGGCTAATAAACGTATGTTGCTTTTTTTCTCCATTGTGATAAATAAATACATTTTTATAAAACTGTTATACATTTGTAATTTAACTTATTTCTGTAATATTTTTAAATAAAAAAAAAAAAAAATATTACAAAATTTATTTATTATATATAGTTAAAAATTAGTTTTGAATAATTCAATTTTTCCAATTGAGTCGTACAATTAATCATTCTATTTATTTATTTTTCAGACAAATTTATTACTGAAGTACCATTCCAATGTACTGATTCGTAACAAAGACCACAAATCACCTTTGGATTTGGCTTGCGAATTTGGGAGATATGAGGTAAGAAATGTTTGGTTATTTTGCCGTTACTTAATATTTTAATCTATAATTTTTTTTTTTTTTTTTTAATGAAAATGGCATAAATTATTTTTTTCGTCAGGTGGTCAACATGTTGTTGCAGCATCAGAGTACTCGTTGCCGTTCTCTGTTGACAGAGAATCCCCAGGACACAGCGGACAACGATCGAACCACATGCCTGCATCTGGCTGCCAGGAACGGACATGTCGACGTCATCAGGTCAGTAGTTCGATTTCATTGGTTCATAAAAAAAAAATCAATTGCCAACAGAAATGTACAAACTATTTAGCACCAAGTTTCACATAAACTACTTCGGAATCACATAACAAAGCAAGGACAAAAATGTTTTTCTGACTCAATAGTGTACACAGGAAACATGTATGGAAAACACCTAAGCGAATATGTTTCAGGTGATGTCCCTATGCTTATGCTTTTTATTTTATTTTTCTTTCTAATGCAGCTGGCAAACACAGACAGCTTGGTCTTAGATGCCTTAAGGCAAGTGCTGCACAGACGTACTCACTTGGTATTACCCAGGGGGCGCTTTTAACTTGAAGATAAGCCACGGACGCGGAGTAACAATGCCCCCGCAACGCTCTACGATCCTATTAGACCGGGACCTACTTTTTAAAGTGGATTTCGAACCACTACAAACAACCATGGCACCGCCGGGACTCGAACCCGAAACCTGTGGTACCGAGCGCCACAGCGCTAGCCACTCTACCATTCAGGCTTTTTATTTTATAATTACTGCAAATCAGCAAAAGTAAAAACGGGCAACAATGACAACTACTGATACTTGAAAGCAATGCAGAATCTTCCAGACACTGCAGTGGGATTTCTCCGCATGGTACATTGTACTTCCTCGCATCCTGGAACTTAAATTGTCCTGTACCAGACCTGGTATTGTCTCATCCGTGTCTGTACTATTCGCTACAATTCATATTGGATTTCAGGAAAATTTTTGTAGGCATCCGAATAAGGTAAGCATCATCAAATATAGTTTCTGATACAAGCGTTGGACAATTCGCCTGTTTCACTCCACCGCCCCGTAGACTAGATACATTTCTGGCTGTTCTGCCTTCGTATAATGTGCCAATCTGCTACCAGAAATTGTTGTGCGTGAAATGAAAAATCCCTTCTGTACCTGGAAAGTTTTTCCGAGCAGTATTTTATTGTGATTGCGAGTCGTCTGTCCCCCCACCCCCCTCTTAGAATTTGTAAACCTAATGCATAATGAGATCCTGCTTAATGTTAGCCTTTGTACGATAAAGTATAACAGTTAGTAGGACATCTTAGTAATGAAAAATTGCAATCTTTTTTGCTTTATTTTCAAACTGTAAAATAAAATAGCCTTGCACTATATTGAATTAGAGGTTTGGTGCACTAATATTTACTTTAAAACAAATAACTTTTTCATAATTCTTTCAAATTTTCTTGCCTTTTACAACGACGATAGACCATTGCACGGAAATTTTTTTATTTAAGTAGAGTGATAGCAGATTAATTATTAGGTCGCTTATAGGGTTTTCTTCTGTTCTTTGATACGTTTGAGTTAAATGTTTTTAAGTTATGCAGGATAAATTCTTGTTATATGAAACCTTTATTAAAACTATTTTGGTCTGTGACTCTGAAACTTGGGCTTTGGCAAGATCTGATGAGACTCATTTGTGTATATATGAGCGGAAGATTTTAAGAGCTATTTTTGGAGATGTTAGGGAAAGTGATTGTTGGAGAAGACGGTACAAAGCAGAAATTTATGAATGGTATAAAGACTCAGATATTATAAAATTTATTAAGATCCATACATTGAAATGGGCTGCTCGTATATTTAGAATGAATGATTTAAACCCTGCAAAAAGGTTCGTTGTGGCAAAGCCACAGGGACAAAGAGGAAGAGGACGACCCAAGTTTCGATGGACAGACGCAGTGAAAAAGATTTTGCTGTACTAAAGGTTAAGAATTGGAGAACAATTGCCATCCAAGGGAATACATGGAAATCTTTTCAAAGGAAAGCCTTGACCCTCTCTGGGCTGTCGTACTATTAATGATGATGATGACGATGATGAATTTATGCATGAAAGTTGATTGAACTTATTTTCTCTGAAAAAAGATAAAAAGTGGGAAATGAGGGTTTGGTTTGTCGCTCTATGGTCAGTTTAATTAGACCTGTACCTACAGCTTAACGTAAATTCTGAACCAATAACAAACATCCATGCCCTCGCCAGGATTCAAACCTAAAGCCTGTGGTACCAGGGAGGACTTAGGGGTAAATGATTGGAGTATCGGTGTAATAACTAGTTCCCCGGCACTACAGTCGGTGTTGGACCATGGCTGTCTGCCTACCGGCAGATTCCGAAACAGGAGATGTTTTTCTTTTTAAGAGTCGGGTTGTCAGTCCTACGCCCAACGCTCTACTCGCTTGACCGGGACGTACAATTTAAAGTGGATTCGAACCTGAAGCCTGTGCTACCAAGTGAGCCACTTGGACGCTGGAAATGGTGTAGCCATCGTTAATGAATGAAACAATACTTACGACGAAATGTTAAATTGCTTTTCTGGGGTTTTTAATTTTCACCTCTCAGATAAATTTATACATCTTTTAGCATTCAAAGAAAAATGACAACAATAAGTATCGGTTTTCTGTTATTTACATCAATAAAGTATTCCAAGCAATATTAAGCGAGTCAATATCTTCCACGACTTAATTTTAAAATCCGACATTAACCTTCTTCCCCCTCTCTCTCGCTCGCGCTATTGTAACACGTTTTGAAATATCTCTTTTACGACCGTGCGAGGCGACGCCGAACATAAAACGGCTCCATTCGCCACCGACGCTAATAGAATTAATTAATCAACCCCACTTTATTAAGAAGATGAGGGTGGGCGGAGTGGAAAAAGAAACTGTTCGTTGTTCGCAAATATTTCAGACGTCTGCCAAAATGAAACGAGCTTTCCACCAAACGAAAACTGCTGCTGCTGAAGATTCTTCCACCACCCCTGCCTCCCATGACCCTTATTAATTTATCGTTCAAAACTTGGGCACATAGCAAGACAAAAGGTGAAGCGCGAAAATTATAATTAAGACCCTCGCTAATAAATATGGATGAGACAATTAAGTACCACTTATTATTCCTCTTTCGAAGTTGAGGGGGGTGGTTGTCCTTTTCCATTCTTATTAGTGGGTCCTTTTTCAGGATGGGAAAAGTTATTTCTTCATTCTCTTCCTCGTACTATTGTTACAGTGCTTTTCATTAGAGGATGGTTTTAAGCGATCTTCTTCTTTTGTGATGACTCCCGATCTGTTTAAATTAGAAGTACTGCTGGGGTGATTATTTAAATTAGTTAGAAATACTAAACTTTCTTGCGTTGTTAGTTTTTCTTTTAGGGGGAGAGTAATTGGTGGTTGTCATTCTTTTCACTGTGAAAAGCGAAAGAGGAAATACTTCATTGTTACTTTTTGTTTTCTTAATGGATGGACTTTTGCTCTGTTTCGAGGTTCTAAGGTTTCCAGTCCCAGGAGATTTCGGTTGTAAGATCATATCACACAAACACGTCTAATTTGATTTTTTTTTTTTTTTAAATTTGAGTTAATCGTTAGTTTGCACTGTATTGTGTAAAGTTACGTAAGTAACTGGTGCCTATCGTTGAGCGTAAAATACAGTTGACCCTTATTAAATCCTATTCGTATGCTTCGCCTTAAAATGGGGTGGATTTGCTCGTTTTTTTATACGAAATTCTCGTTAAACCTGCTACTTTTTCACAGTAAAATGACCCTCAACTGTATTGTATAGATAGTTTTATGGAAGCATTCGTATAATTTATTTTTCTTAGTTTTTACATTTTCGCAAGCCACTATAGTTTCTCCCATAAGATATTTTGATCTTGTCTGATTTACTGTTTTTTTTTTTTCTCCTTCCCCCTCCTCGTTACCCCGTCTTTTTTGAAAATCGAAGAAGTCGATTCGACAATATGCATTAAGGCTTGTGATATCCCACATAATATTTAGTGCTCAGTCTACGGTTTCGGGAAACAAACTACATAAAAAAAAAAAAAAGGTGGAAATTTAAAGGACTAAAACCGAGTTGTAAACTCTACTTCTTGCCAATATAGCATGTAAACAACATTGCGAAGTCGCTTCAATAATGTGCGTTAAGGCTTGTGGTGTCACACATAATATTTAGTACTCAGCCTACTACTACTACACCACAACACACTGTCTCTAGAGTTGAGTTACCCCTTTACATTTTGGTAATGATGTCGTTAAGAAGTCTGATTGGGCTCTGTGACGCTCTCCGGTCATTTGAGACCTCGACCTACTGCTTAAAGTGGATTCCGAACCACCACTAAAGTTCATGGCACAGAGCCATCATTCACTCGGCCATCAGACCCCCAGTACTCACCCTGCATTTTAAAAAAAAAAAAAAAACTACATAAAAAAGGTTGCAAATTTAAAGGACGAAAAACGAATTGTAAATTCTACTTCTTGTCAATATAGTTACAAAAGCCGCAATGCATACATGAAGTCGATTCGACAGTGTGCATTAAGGCTTGTGATATCACACATAATATTTCATACTGTGTCTACATTTTTTCCAAAAAAACTACATAAACTACATAAAAAAAAAGGTGGCAAAAGTTTAAAGAACGAAAAAGAATTGTAAACTCTACTTCTTGCCAATATATCCATGTAAACAACATTGCGAAGTCGTTTCGACAATGTTTATTATAGCTGAGTCTGCGACATATCATACGTAATATTTAGTACTCGGTCTACGTTTTCAAAACAAACCACATAAAAAAGATGGAAATTTAAAGGACGAAAAACGAGTTGTAAACTCTACTTCTTGCCAATATAGCCATGTAAACAACATTGCGAAGTCGACTTAACATTGTGCGTTAAGGCTTTGTGATATCGCACATAATATTTAGTACTGAGTCTACGTTTTCCAAACAAACTACATAAAAAAAAAAGGTGGCAAATTTAAAGGACGAAAGATAAATTGTAAACTCTACTTCTTGCCGATATAGCCATGTAAACAGCATTGATAAGTCGTTTCGACATGTGCGACAACTCATAATATTTAGTATTCAGTCTAAGTTTTTAAAACAAACTACATAAAAAAAGATGGCAAATTTAAAGGACGAAAAACGAGTTGTAAATTCTACTTCTGAAAAATATAGTCATGTAAACAACATTGCGAAAGTCGATTAACATTGTGCGTTAAGGCTTTGTGATATCACACATAATATTTAGTACTGAGTCTACGTTTTCCAAACAAACTAAAAACATAAAAAAGGTGGCAAATTTAAAGGACGAAAGATAAATTGTAAACTCTACTTCTTGCCAATATAGCCATGTAAAACAACATGACGAGAACTTTGAAGTTTCTTATCTCCAACGCCACATAATATTTAAATGTATTTAAAAAGAATGAAAACGAATTATTCTACATTTGGAAAGTCATTAACAAAAGATCTTAGTATCAGCCTACGTTTTCCAGACATTAAAAATTATTATAATTAATGCATTAATAAAAGGTGGCGAATTTAAAGGACGAAAAACGAATTGCATTTGCTAATATAGCCATGTAAACAACATGACGAGAACTTTTTTAATTATCCTTTTTAAATATATAAAAAAAAATTTTTTTTTTACAAACTAGTTTTGTTGTTTAGTTGTTCCGACTACCCTTTATTTAAACTGAAATATTTTCAATTTGTGTTAAAAGCACTAAAAACTGCACATTGTTGTTTTGAGTCTATTGATCGCTGATTCTACAAAACTTTTATTAGGATGAATTCAAATTCCCCGTCTCGAGATGTGCGTTAGATAAAAATACTCGAGTTGAATTTCTTTGGAGGGTTCTTAACGCAAGAAACTATTCCTTTTACCTTCCAGAAAAGAATCTTCTCTTGACGAATCCCCCTGCTCTCTCCTTGGAAGGGGAAGAGAAATGGAACGTCATTGCATCGTGTCATTCGATTTATTTCAATTTGCTACCCTCAGCGGTTCCATTTCGAATCTCCCACATTTATTTTTATGGCAGTCTTTCGATTTCTAATCCGTTCTTCAAGAACGAATCGGCAGAGAGTCTTACTTTTTTTCAACTTTTTTATTGTTGCCATTTTCGATGGGAAAAAGTAATCCACCCAGTGCGTGTGGATTTTATTTTTCTTTTACTTTTTCTGTATTTTTAGTTTTGTTAAAATTTTAATAATATTGCTCGGGGGTTATTTTAACTTAAAAAGTGAGTTATACATTCAAGATTTGTAGGTTTGTTTCATTCGATCAAATGATATGATCACATTCGTGATAGAATGTGTTCATAAATTTTATAAAGATAACTTTTGTTTGTCAATTGTTTTTACGTATTATAAATATTGCTATGAAAAAAATATTTCACAAATATTTAACCGTTTCTCTGAAAAATGTACTGTTTTTTAACTCGAACATTTCGCTTATGGTCATTTGTCAATGTGCCTCTATAGCTCCTCACGGCACCTGTATATCACCAGGACTTACTGTCTTGGAAGGTTAGCTCCTTCTTGAACGCAACGAAAATACTTTCCGGCCTACATATTTAATGTCAGATACACAAAAGCTCAGTATTGCTTGTAATTTACCTCCCTTCGAAAACCCAAGACATTAACTTAACATGACTCAGCGCTTTTATATTAAAAGATAGAACCATTAATTATTGCTTTAGAATGCGGGATCTTATTTCATAATTGAGATACTTTAAGAAAAAAAATGTAAGGAATTTTAGGAAAATCTTAGGGTTTTATTTATTTATTTTATTAAGAAAATTTTTAGAGATTCTTCTTCTTCATTGACGCAACAGCCCCATGGTGGGCCAAGGCCATCTATCTATTGGCAGAATTGTTGATATTAGATGTTATCTTTTAAGGGTAGGATTGTCAGACTCTATGTCCAACAGTAATATTAGGCCGGGATCTACGGTTAAAAGTGATTCCGAACCACTACAATCATCCAATGGCATCGCCGGGAGTCGAACCTGAAACTTGTCGCGCTAGAGCGTTAATCACTCGGCTATCAGGCCTCTTTCAGAAGGATTAATTCTTTAAATCAGAAGAATTAGCTTTTAGAATTGGTCGAAGAATATCTGAATTAATGTATATCATATTATCCTTAAACAGTTGAGTAATTTGGGCAGTAAATTGATAAATAAGAAAATTTTTAATCATCTGGATAATATGAACCATTGTTTACTTATAGTAACTTTCGCTGATTATTTGTTTCCTTAAATAGTAATAAAATTCTAGAATTTCAGCAATATTTTTGCGGCTTTACTTGGAAAAAGTGAATAATCTCGCCTCACAATAGGTAGAACTGATCATGGCAGCCATTCATTGCATTCGCTGTCTCACGAAGGAAGCTATTGAATTGTCCATGTATTATGTATGCTCATGATAGGTAGTATTTTGTTTACTGTCTGAATGAAATTTGACAGTATTGTTTGTTGTTCAAAAAATAATTTTTAGAAATTTTTTTTTTTTTTTTTATATTTTTATTATTTATTTATTTAACCTGGTACAAACTATTGCTTTGAAAGTTTACTTTTAAGTTCAATCTTTCATTTTCCTCATTTATACAAAAGAAAAGACTAAACTAGACTTTATGATCTTTTAAGGCATTGGATTTATTATTTATAAATTATAATAAATAATTTTTTTTAATTTCCCAAGTTTTAATAAAATAATAAAAACTGAAATTATTACTAACTTTTTTATAAACTTAGTGCTAATCCTTATTTCGCTAAATTTTAATATCATACTGTGGTTAAAACTTGAAAAAAATTCAATTTTCCATGGCCATAAAAACCATAAACCAAATTTTAAAAAATCTGAATTTGTAAGATAAAATAGATAATTAGCTAATTTTAATTAATAATTAATCATGTGAGATAATTATACTTTTTGTTTTAATTTCATTTCCATCCCATCTAACTGATACTACAGAATATTGTTGAATTTTCTAACAAACATTGTAGCTTTAATATTTCTACTAAATATTTCCTGTTTTATCAGAAATGTTACAAAAATTAGATTGATAATTGGGACCGAAAGTAAACAAATTTTTCTACGGCTTTGTAAATCAAATATTTTCGAAATGGCTCCTTTCAAATCTAACATCGACTCGAGTATTCTATTCTTTCTCAAAATTATGGTTCTTTATACAACTTTAATGCAGAACATACGAAACATTCTAAATCAGATCTCCTACAGAATTGAAAAGATATAATGGGTTTTCGTTGCTACATTCTCTTCTATTGTCACATTTTGAACGTACAATCCTGCAGTTATATCTCCTTTGAAGATCTTCCCTATTTTCAGCCCTTTTGAAGCCAAATTAAGGAAAGTCCTTCGCTGTTGTTGTCTTGCTATGTTTTAAAAGCTGCCAGGGGATCAATGAAAATATTTCGAAGTTAGTGGACCACGCGGTTTTAACCAGTGCAGTTAACTCGAAAGTTCAGCGCTTTAATGTCACTTTACTGAACAGAATACGCATACAATAAATACTCCCTAGGTGTGCTGTAGATTCTCTTTTAATCGTTTTGTTTCGGTGACATAGTTTTATTTCATCATGTTCACAGTGATAATCATTATCACTGTGATAACCATATTAAGTATCTTTTAAAATTTGAAAATTTTTAGTTAATGAAAAGAGTAAAAAATTAAAAAAAAAAAAGATTCTGTAATTCTTCTGATTCTGTAATATTCTTAATAATGTATTTATAAATGCGTGAAATAATTTTAAAAGAGAGAATAATGTAAAAAAAAAGATAAAAAAAAAATAATGAAAAATATTCTTTTATGTCATGTTATTTATGTACGAATGATTTTAAATAAGTATATGCTTTATAATAATTTTCAGTTGTTTTTTTTTTTACGATTTTTTTTATAAATCTTTTATTTAATATTTATTTATTTATTTTCAAAAATATATATCTTCGATTTAAAAAAGTGAAATAAGTGGTTTTTTTAATGCAAACCATTTTTTTTTTTCCTCTAAATTCTAAGCAAATGATATTAATTAAAAAATTGTAAGTATAATGGATTCATGATTAAAAATGCTTTTTTCTTAAATAAATATTTATTTTACTTGTGAACGTAGAAAATTGTATTTCTCATTCAATTTATTGAAATTTCAACTATTAAATATGATTTATTAAAGTTCGCATTCTTTTTTGCTCTTTCTTTTGTTTTAAATTTATTGATTGATTATTTTATTTATTTATTATTATTATTTTTTTTTATTTATTTATTTATTTTTTGGTTCTTGATGAAACTTTAAAAGACTGAGAATTCCTTAAAAAACATATGAAATTCATTTCATAAAAATGAATGTTTTGTTAAATTATTTTCATTTATATTTCCATTTTTTTCCATAATTACTGTTGTTTTGAAATTAGAAATATTTTTATGATGCAAAAAACGATTATTCTTATTCTCTTTAAAAATCTTTTCCAGTTGATCACCATGACAACGGGTTTTTAATGCAAACGATTTTTTCCTTTATAAATTCTAAACAAAAGGAATTAATTAAAATTGTTTTTTAAGTGTAAAGGAATCATGATTAAAATTCTTTTTATTGTTTTTCATAAATAAATATTTATTTTACTTTGTGAACGTAGAAAACTATATTTCTCATTAAATTTATTAAAATTTTAACAATTAAATATGATTTATTAAAATCCTCTTCCTATTCTTTTTAGTTCTTGGTGAAATAAGGCTTATACTGAGAATTCCGTAAAAAACATGAAATTCGCATCATAAAAAGAATGTTTTGTTCATGTATTATTTTTATTTTTATGTTATATTTCCATTTTTCTGTATTTGTTATTGCTTTTCGAAATTAAAACTATTTTTATTCTGTAAAAACGATTATTCTCTCTTTAAAAAATATTTTCCAGTTGCTCTCACCATGGCAACGAGTTTTTAATGCAAACGATTTTTCTCTTTAAAAAATTCTAAACAAAAGAAATTAATTACATTTTTAAGTGTAATGGAATCATGATTAAGAATATTTTTTCTTTATTGTTTTTCTTAAATAAATATTTATTTTACTTGTGAACATAAAAAAACTATATTTCTCATTCAATTTATTAAAATTTTAGTAATTATTATGATTTAATTGTGTTTATTTTTCAGATTGCTTTTGAATGCTGGGATCGACATTAACCGATCTACTCTTCGAGGAACCGCTTTGCATGAAGCAGCCATGCATGGGAAACTAGATGTAGTACGGATGCTCATTGAAGTAAAGGATGATTTACGATTTCATTGTCACGAAGTTCGAAATAATAATTAAAAAAAAAACGTATCCTACCCAGAAGGCTGAATTTAAATAAGTTCCTGTTGATTCTGACGTATTCTGTAGCAATGTACTATCAGCTGCTTTCTCACTAAAGATTTGTTCAACTATAGAATTCTGTGACATTAATAATGATGAATTCATTGTTTGTATCAATAAAACACATAAACAAAATTATGCTAATGCCATTTTCGTTGCATTTTGTTTTTATATGGAATGCGTATTCTTTGAACTTTAAATAAATATTTGTTTATTATTGCTAAAGAAAATAAAGTGTAAAAATAGATTGATTCTCCGTACAACAAATGTATTTAACTGGTACTGGTACTGGCTAACAGTACTGATACTGTGTTACTGGTAATAATTTTTAAATTTTAAAAATTATTCTTTGAAAAATATCTACATTAAATTAAATTAAAAGAATAGTTGCAAGTAAGGTAAAAGTTTTTTAATTGCTTTATAAATGTAACTTATTTTTAACGGAAAAAAAAAATAAACTTTTTCTATTATTAATTCCTTTTATGAATTTGTCTTAGTAAAAGAAAATAATATTGAAGTTTTTTTTTTAAATTTTTTATTTAAGTTACCATTGGAGATCTAATTTATTAGATAAATGATAAAAAAAAAAAATATGAATGATTTATTATATCAATAACAATATCGCCAAAGAAAAAAAAATTTAGATTTGAATTTTATGGATTTGAATTAATTGAATATTTATACTTATAAATATCAAAACTGATATAATATTAAAGCGATATTTGAACCTTTAAATGCGATTCTTGTGCCCTCTGTTGTCATTAAATACAATTATTTTGTATGCTTATTGTAGCATGAACAATTTGATGCGACCATTTTCGTAGTATTTAAGGTCCATATTTATAGTTTCTTTAATTTGTTGAAAATTTTTTTACGATATTTTGTTGTAAAAATATTAAATTCGTTTTACGTTATGAATGAAATTTTTAATCAGGTTTTGGGAAACAGTGCTCGTTTTTCTCTTTCTGCAATAGATGGCAGCACAGTCCATCCCTGAATGGCAAAAATTTTTTAATCATTTCTTTTCCATTATTTCTTTTATATAGAATCATTTTCTAGTTTCACAGTTAGAAAAGAATTTTTTTTTTTTTTCTTTTGTATGGTAGCGTGATAACTGGAATCTCGATTCTTGTAAAGAAATTTAATTTGAATTCTTATGTTTTGCATTTGCTTATACTTATTGAATCGTTTGTATTAACTACATCGGGAGGGACATCGAAATTTCAAGATTTTCTTTTGATAAAAACTAACTATCTTTTTAATCAAAGAAAAGACAAAAATTAAATAAAATTAATTTTTTATTCATAAAAAATATTATACCTCTCAATAGAAGTTATATTTAAAGTCGTTTTCACACACATTTTTTTTTTAATGTGAAAAAATACGATGATGACTTCATCTAGTATATCACCTAGAAAAATTTATTTTTGGTCAAACATGAAATGAGTTAAAACAAAAACTGTGCATCATAATCTCATTTTTGATGGAAAAATTATTTTCTAATTCAATTTAATGATATTCAAATACATAAACTTCAGTAGGTGTTTTAGAAAGTATTTTATTTCATAATTTTTTTAAACGAGTTATTAATTAATATTTGTATTTTATAGTAATCGATTGTTGTATTAGCTACATGTTTCAAATAATTAATTGGTGTATTTTTTAATCTTTTGAAGAATATAATTTAATGATAATTCGGTTTTCAACATAGAATATGTTTATTCTGCACTTGCATTTCATTGAAATCTCCTAATTAATACATAACCAAAAATAAATAATAAATAATAATAATAATAAAATAAATAAATAAATAAAATTAATGAATTTATTTTTCTTTGCTGAAAAATTTTGTTTATTATTTTTATTTAATTTTTCATTCAATAAGATAATGTCAATTTTTTTATATATAATTATATTAAAGTTAATTTTAAAACAAAAGTGGCGAAAAAAGGAATTTATGCATAAAAAACTATTATAAATTAGTAGCTAGCACAGGTGGGGAGCCGGTGTCAGAATTGATAAAAAACGTGACTCTGATTTTTCTAAGCACTTTGGCTTATAAAAAAGCTATCTTGGATCAATAATGAAAGATCTTATGAAAGCTATTCTATAATTAAAAAGAAAAATTATTTTAAGTTAGTGCAAAATATGATACCTTTAAAGTTAAAAAAAAACAAAACATTTCTTTTATTTAAAAACTGTTAGTATAGATATGAGTTCAATAAAGTCATCGAATTTATTTAATTATTAGTAAATAAGTACATAAAATTGAAATTATGAAAAATAATCGAGTATAAAAATCCGACTCCTTAATCGAGAATGCTAAATTTTTGATCGACTACCTATCTATTGTAATTATTTTCTGAGCATAATGTTTTCATAAAAATTAGATTTTTTTTTTTTTTTTTTTTTCTTATTTATTCTAACATATAATATTATTTATGTATGCTATCTTAAATATGAAATTTGAGCAATGTGTTTGATAAAAATAAATTCATCTGAATTAATAATTACTTAAAAAGTGCATCATTTGTTTATTATATCGCTTACAGTTTCATTTAAATCGAAAATTTATGTTTTTCTTCATTGGCGCAACAGCCCCATTGTGGCTAAGGCCGTATACCTACTGGCAGATATCGGGGCAGGAAATTGTTTCACTTTACACGGTAGGATTCTTAGTCTTACGCCCAACGTTCTATAGTCTATTAGAATCACGATTTTCGGTTTCATATTAGACCACTATAAACATCCCCAGCACGCCAAGAGTCTCGAACCCGGAACCTGTGGCAGCAGAGCTCTAAGCACTCGGCCATCAGGCCCCAATATAAGTTCTACATCAGAAAATGTATAGCTTAAAAATCAAGATGCACTTTTAAACATTTAAAAATAAATTCTAGTCAAAAAGAATGTAGTCTTTATTATAAAAAAAATTTACTCTCTACCTGTTTTTATGAAAATTGCCTCAGAATATTTTTTTTTTTTTTATAATTCATTTAGAAAACATACTTGAATAAATTACTACATATTTCAGTGCAATTTACAGCATTTTTAACAATTTCAGTCATTTACTCTGCTGATTTGTTGTTGTCTACTTTTTAGATGTAATATCTCGTTCATTATTAAGATGAAAGATATAATCAATTAAAAAGATTTGTAAAATATTTCTATAATGATGATCTCTTAAAAAAAACATTTTCCTCAAACGCCGTGTAGCGTTTTTTTTTTAATTCTCAGAATATATTGTGAGATGCGTCACGGAAAAACCTGCAATGATGATTTTGAGATTTCTTAGAAAACGAAACATCACTTGTTCATTATTCTTTCCTGGAAAAACGTTATTTCGTATTGTTATTTATTTACTATAATGATTTGTTATTGAGAAATGTTTTTTTTAATATCAAGGAAATTTATTTTTAATAATTTATTTCCTTTATGACTCAATAAAAAAAATAATGATTTCGTTTTTTCGCTTTTTTATTCTTATTTGGAAAAAGAATTGTTCCAATTTCAACGATTTTTTTTTTTTTTTTTTTTTTTTTTCTTTCCCCACCTCGTTTTAAATGTTTGGAAATGTGAATTTCGAATAATCCTATCAGCAAATTCTCGTAAATCAAATTGGATTGTACTAAAACTGCATAACTTTTTCAGATTGCTTTTAAATGTGTTTATTTCATTATTTTTTACAGATTACACTGTTTATATATATAGGATATTTTTAAAAAATTAACTTGCTTCTTAAAATTTATATTAAATAAAGGATTCATTATTATCATTAATGAAAATTTCTCTCATTTCGTATTATATATTATTAGTTCATTACTTTTTTTAAAGATTGCGCCAAATCCTTTTTAGATACCCAACTATGAAAATTAGTTTTTGAAAAACTAAATTTATTGAATTAATTTATATGTTTATTTAATTATTAATTCTTTAAAAAAATGTGACAGCCATCAATTGCAGTAACACAGTAAAATTGTTATTGATGATATTGAAAAATTTTCTTGCGTACTGTACAAAGTTGGCTGGTATATGTATTGTAAGATTATACAACTTTCTAATTCATTGTTTACTAATTCATTAACTAGTGTAAAATTATTTATAAGTGACTACTAAAAATGTCATTTACTTTTGTTATTATTATTATTATTATTTTTAAGTTTCATCAAGAAATAAATAATTGTAAAATACTTCTTAAAAATGATATAAATTGACTATGTGAAAGAGGAAAATAGGGTTAATTATGATAGATAGTTACGTATCACTTATTTATTGAAGTTTAAGTTACATAAGGACAAACATCAAAGTGTAGTGTGCAGGAGTTGGAGCAACTCACAGCTATATTTACACACGCACAAACACCACACACATGAAATTAACGAGGAGATAATATTTATCACATTTAAAGATAGAATTTATAGATTCCTAGAAGGATTCCATATCTAAACCGAAAACCTGATACTCGGATATGCGCAGAGTGCGCGAAAGATACTTTCCTCCCGGTGGAGAGTCTGTAGGCAACTTGTACGCAGGGTTCCGTTAAATATATTTTTTTCGAGATGATGAGACTGTAAACTAAACGTGCGTGGTTCCATTGTACTTCCTCGCGGGTGTAGAGTCTCGAGGCCTACTACCTACTTGAACGCCACAGAGAACGCTCGTGCAGCGCTTAGAAGGAAGCACGATTACAAAAAGTTAATTACAAAAAAGAAAATAGAAGATGTTGCATTCAACCACACCACTAATTATTAGCCATTACTGAAGAAAGATGCGTTGTAGATATAGAGGGCGTTGCAGTAGCTGTTGCCACATATACGAAAGGAGCGGGTTTCAACTATAATAAATTAAATAAAATTTGATTGAAAATACATTAATGGTCTGTAAAATAAAAATAATTTTATTTTGTTTACTTGAAAAATAAATTCATTTGAATTATTTAATATTATTAAAGTGCGACATTTAGCTTATTATAACATTTGTAATTTTATTTAAATGTAGACATATATTGAATATTAAAAAAAAAAAATGAAAATCTTCAAAAATATCAAACTATAAACTGTAAATGTAGAAAAAAGTAAGAAAAGAAGTAGAAAAGAATGAGTAATGTACTTTAATCATACTGATTTGGTGTGTCGATTTGTTTTCAGAGCGGCGTGGATGTGAACAAGCCCAACTCTTATGACCAGACTGCGCTGGATATCGTCCGTTCCTTTACCACCTGCCACGCCGAGAAAGAGATGAAGCACTTGTTGAAAGGTAAGCGCTCAACGTCTAATTTATTTATCCTTTCTGCTGTCTTGAAAAAAGATGGATTTATCCTTTTCGTAGTCTGTAATCGGATCTCTCTCTCTCCATCTGTTGCAGATTAGGTTTTTACGCATGAATATAAATCGAATATTTTTTTTTAATGGAAAAATTGTAGAAGAGAAAAAAAAAATTAAATTATTTATTTTTTGATGTTTAGTAATCGTCATACATCATGCAATAAATCTCATTTTTTTTTATGATTGCTGATATTTTTATATAGAAGATTTTTATAATATTTCTAAATAGAATTAGTTTATTAAAGGTTTTGCTTATAAATTTTTTACATTAATATTATATATATATAAAAATTTTAATATAATATATATTATATATATATATATATATATATTATTTAAATTCGGGCCTGAATGGCCGAGTGGCTAGCGCTCGGTATCACAGGTTTCGGGTTCGAGTCTCGGCGGTGCCATGGATGTTTGTAGTGGTTCGGAATCCACTTTAAGCAATAGGTCCCAGTCTAATAGGATCGTAGAGTGTTGCGGGGGCATTGTTACCCGCGTCCGTGGCTTATCTTCAAGTTACACGCGCCCTCTGGGTAATGCAAAGGGAGTAACGTCTGTGCAGCCTTGCCTTTTAAAGTATCCATATGACCAAGCTGTCTAAGTGTTTGCCAGCTGCATTAGAAAGAAAAAAATATATATTATTTAAATTTATATTAACGTTTAAATTTTTTTATCATAATAAATTGAGATGTTAATTAATATAACTTTCGTAGCTTCTGCAGGAAACACAAAAATTTGGTTGTTAACGAATTTCAGAAAATTAATGTTTCTACAATGAAATTTGAAAAACAATATGTATTTTTGGTTATTATTTAATTTAACGTACTTCAAAAAATTTGAATCGATTTCGAAAAGATATCTAGCTTTTGCAAAACCAAAATGTTTTTTTTTAAATAACTAAGTAAGCAACATTCAATATGTGTACATTAAATATAGTATAGCCGTTACATTATTATTATTATTATTATCATCATCATTAAATAGTTTTGTTAATGCTCGACTCGGAGTCAGTGGGAACGTGCGCCGCTAGTGAGCATTAGGGCTGATGTTCAAGTAGACACTGCTTCAAAAACATGAGGAGACTTTGGTGCCGCGTGTGATCTTCAGCATTTTGCCTCGTTATTTGACTACTTAGTGGAGTTTTCCGATTTTCTCCAATATGACACGCAAATGGGGGTAGTTTCCCTTAAAAGTCCCACCAAACGACACTGCTCTTCCTCAGCTTCATGGAGCCAAATCAGACTTCAAGTACCTACGGGTGCTTCATCACAATAGATGCTGAACCCTCCCTTCCATGAGCCACACGAGTTCATGGATTCTGGTTTAGATGTTGCTGTCTACCAAGTGGGATTAGAAAAACAACAACAATCGAACTGGTTAGTTCCCTGTGAGGTCTTAACTGGGAGAGTAGACTTTATTCAAAAAAATTAGTATTGGTATACGAAAATTTATCTGACGTACTACTGAAAATCTCTTTAAATTGTATCTGTGAATAATTATTAAGCGTAACATAGCAATGTTCTCTATTTTTTTTTAATTCTAATATTTGTTACAATGTAAAAAGAATCCAGTTAAATATAAACATTTATCCTTTTACGATTATTACCATTACAATATTTATTTTATTATTTATGAAATCGTTTAGATATTAATTAAAAGCAAAAATGAAATCTGCATTATTATTTTTCAACCTCTGTAGCATACTTAGACAATATTTTGGGGTATTCCCTTAAAATAATCCATTTAAAATATATTTTGTGTCTTATTTTTATTTTTAAAGTCGCTTATGGTTGTATTTATAAACTTGCTTATGGCGAGAACATAAAACCAGCATTTTTATAGTTAATTCTATACTATTTTGCCTTTGAAAATAATTTTCATATAATGCCAACCGTTTTTTTTTTTTTTTCTGGGGGAGAGGCCGTGGGGGTGCTGTAATTGACTTTTCGTTCCTTAAACAGGTTTTGGTAGGGAAAAAAATAATAATTGAATTTAAAATCTGTTTTGGGAAGCCACTCCACAAAGAAAATAATAAAATAAATTGTTCTTATTATTATTCTAAGAGCGCGCGACAAAACCAAAGTACTTCGGAGTACCCTTTTTTTTTTTTTTTTTTTTTTTTTTTTTTTTATTTTTAAAGGGGCATTAAATTTTTGAATAAAGCATAATTTTTTAAAAAGTAAATTATGTAAAGTGGCTCTATAATGAGAAATTTAAAAATGAATGAAAAATTTTTTTTAATTATCTTAAAAATATTTATTATGTTTAGAGCGTTATATAGCTCTAATGTTATTTTTCTTAGTGAAGAAATGGCACTGAAGAAGTGTGTTAGTGAAAAGTTGTCATTATTTTAAGCATTTGTGAGGCTCACCATTAAAAATAAAATATGTCTGTGTAATATTTGTCCCGTAAGATTTATCCAAATTTGTATATTATTTTTTTTAATACCAATTTTAAAAAAATATTGCATTTATTTATTTTTTAAAGTGGTTTACCAAAATTTTTTTTCTTCTATTATTATGCTAGTTTGCTTTAATGTTTTTTCAGTTGTTTATATTTAATAGAAAAATCATGTTAAAATATTTAAAAAAAAATAAGTTTTAAAGCATTGATATTCTAAAAAAATTTGTATTCCATGTTTGTAAATAGGTGTAGGAAATAAACCTTAGTCATTACGGTTTTATTTTAAAAAAAAAAATCATCTGCTTGCTAATAAAAGGCAAAAACTGGGGATTTTGTTAAAATAGTGTTGTTTATTCATTAAATTTCTATTACAGTTAAAGTTCTCTTCCACGAATCCAAATTTGCAAACTTCTGAAATAACTATGAATTATGTATTTGTTTTTATGTAATAAATTAAACAAAACATCAATTAGGTTTTTTTTCCCATATTTTATTTTAATCTGCTTATCTATTTCTAGAGTTTTCTGCTTATCTAATAAAAGCTGTTTTTAATTGGAGCTAAAGAAATGCAGAATAAAAAACTTGTTTATTAAATTCCAATTTTTTTTTTGTAGGTTACCTTCCTAAAATAGAATCGTGGATAATTTATTTTTTGATGATTGATTGTGCTTTTCTGTTCTGTTTTATTAATTTATATAATAGAAATAAAATAATTAATATTAAATGAATAATCACTTAATAAAATAAAAGTTTGAATTTGGTGGTTTGAATTTTTGGTCATAAAATAATTTTTTTTTTAGGGTGAATTTATAGCTCATTATCAATAATCTGTGAAATTCTTTGTTATCGAGTGTGCAAGGAATAAGATTTATTTAATTGTTGTTGTTGTTCTAACACAGCTGGCAATGCACAGTTAATCTTTATGCAGTATGCAAGGGCTCGCACCGCTGTTGCCTCATTTAGCATTACCCAGGGGGCACGCAGTAGCTTGAAGATATGCTACGGACGCGAGTAGCACTATCCCCAGAAACCTCTACGATCCTATTAGACCGAGACTACGGTTTAAAAGTTGATTCCGAAACACTACAAATATCCATGTCACATCCCTGACTCCGAATTCGAAACATGTGGTACAGAGCGCCAGACCCACTCGGCCATCAGGCCCATTTAATTTAATTGTATTGTTAATAAGTTAAATTATTTTCAGTTTAACAAATGATAATTTATGTATGAATGAATTTATAAAATAGTATAATTTTTAATACATTTGGAAAGTAAGGTGTTATTTTATGTACTCCTTTACATTTTTATTGAAAGATTTTTCTAAATAATTAAAATCCCATCTCAAAAAAACAACTTAATGATGTAATTCCAACGTAAAAAAATATCCTGATCCATTCAACAAGTCGAAGCAATATAAACATATTAGTTACTTGATATTTATTTTAACGTCCGTATAAAAATTCTTCAATTAAAATTATTTTTGTCTCTTAGAGAAAGACACGCCGTCTTGATGGCGTCCATTTGAAGAGAGCTTCTTTCGTAAACCACAGTCACACCCTGGCCAAAACTGAAGCCCACTTTCTGGTTTAATTTTTTTGCCTCTCACTCATTATGTCGGTAATAGCGTATTATCGATCAGATCCTAACCATATTTGGGCAATTTTTTTTTCCTTAAAATTTTTTTTTTTTTCTTTGGGAATCACAATCTTTTTTTTTTTCGTTGAGATATGCTCGACAAACTCAAAAGTGGATTAACCAGGGGCGTTGGCTATTCTTGATGTCCCTGAACGTGGGCATTGATCACCGATACATGGCGCCTACGTTTTCTGGGTAATAAGTCTCGACCTTGAAGTTATAGCATTATTTTATCGCAATTTCTTCAACTATTTTTGTACAATTTAGAAAGGATAACATATAATTTGAAGGATAGTATTTATCCGACTCAAGCTGATACTTACAAAATATTTCTTTCAGCAGATCCAACTTTTTTTTTTTTTTTTTTTTTTGTAGTTCATTAAAAGAAAACGTATGCAAATTATTAATGTTATTACTTTGTAAAATTATTAATGTTCATATTACTTTCCCATACCAAGGGCTCCAACATGAAAAGAGAACGAGTTCAGTGTGCTACAAATATATTTTTAAACAACAAACCGCAAGTAGACTGATTAGGATTTTGGTAAAAACTTGGGTTTGATTTTTTAATTTTGAGTGTTAACTTTTGCTACCATCATCATTGCAACAGTTTTGAAGCTACCCATTTCGTCAGGAACTTTTTTGTTGTGCTACCATCTTAGACCGGAATCTACAGTTTAAAATGGAATTGAAATAAAAATTACAGCCAATCGAATAGATCTGTGGCACGATATTTAATGGACCTTGGTGCTACCAGTTCTGAAAGACCAGTCTTTAAATATTTTTAACATATATTCCCTAAGAGACATCTGTTTTTTTTTTTGAAATAAATTTTATTTTTAATAAATGTAACAAATTTAATGGACCATAAGACACTATTTTTTCAAATTTTATGTTGTAACTTTGCTGAGAGATCTAATTTGTTTCATGTACTATTTCTGAAAATTTGAAATGCAATTCAGAAAATGTCAGTGTTATTTAGAACATCCTCTTGGAGTTTTCTTCAATTGTATACTCAAGTGCAGGGCAAATACTCCAAAAGTCTTATAGAAGACTTTATTTCATCATACACTCATTCGTAGTTCAGATCGTAGTACGATATCCTCATTCATAATTCAGAAACTTTAGTGCAATCTGCCAACCAACCCTGAGTTTTTTTTCAATTCTACACTCAAGTGCAGGGCAAATACCCCCAAAAGTATCCTAGAAGACTTTACTCCATAATGCCATTCTCACATTTTCCAGGCAGTATATTTAGTAATTTTATTTTAGCCATGTCTAGCATAATGGATATAAAATTTTTATTACAAATAGACAAAAAAAATATTTCTCATACAAAGAAAAATTTCCAATAAATTAACGTAGTATTTGAAATATTTCAATAAGAGCCTTAACGAAATTTTAAAGTTAATATTTTCTGATGCTACATGCAAATTAATTAAAAGATAATACATGCTTTATAGAAGTATTTTATAAAAGCTATATTATATGTATATAATCCTCTATAAAATTTATATATACATAAAAATTCATTATTTTCTTCACTCATTGCAGAATTTAAATATGCAGATAATTATCTTGAATAAAATGCTCACGTATGTGAGTGTATTTCTATTATTTCCTTTCTTCTTCGGCTTCTTTTTACGAAAGTCTTCATTAGTATATTATAATCTATCTTAAAAAATTTCATTGGTTGTGAGTATAATGTGCATTATAATAGTTCTTATCTTTTGCAGTGACCCACTATTTAAATGCAACATCATACTATGAATGTGCAGAAACTAATTATGTTATCTTTTAGGTATATATCTAAAACTTTTCCAGTCGACTAAAAGCATTTTAGAAATTTTTTTTTAAATATAGGTAAAATATATGCCATTAATTCTTTTTTTTTTTTATTCAAGAAACGTATGCAATGAATAAAAATTAGCTGAATTACATATTCTCAAATCAACCTGTACCTTTTGCCTTTTTCCTTTTTGTGGCTTAGGAACAACTTTTCGGAAAAATAAATCCAATACCAAAAATATCTTTCTATCATTTTTTTACCCTTTCTTTAAAAATCATTCATTTTTGGCATTGACTACCAAGAAAAAGACAGTTAAGTAAATTTATTTTTTGCTGTGCATATGGGAAATTGCTTCTTCTGTTAACTGTTCTGTTTCAAAGAAAGAAATCAAATCGTATTATTTAACCGAAAGGCTTTTACCTTTAATCACTGTCTTCTAAAATAAACTTACACCATCTTTTTTTCTACTTTTTTCTTCTTTTAAACAAATATTGAAGTGCAATTTAACTCTTTTCACAATTCAGGAAAAGTTCCTGCACTGTTTCTGACTAATGTTGCCATCCCGCATGAAACAAACTTTGGAGAGGGCCGGATGTCATTTTTCGTGGCTCTTTAATAAAAAATGCTGCGTCTTGCGACCCCCTCCTTCCTTTCTCTCTCTCTCTTTTTTTCTCTGGTTCCTTTTTACCCTTCTCTATCTCTTGCCATGAACTACCCATCAAGGCATCTGAAAAGAATATTTTATTAGGGACAGAAATAAGGGTGGGTAAGGAAAAAGAACGTTTCTTTCTTCATTCCATTCAGCCTCTTTGGGACTCACTACGGTTAATATCGAGCGTTTTTCTCCTCGCATATTTATTGGGGGACCCATTCTGAGATATTTATTAGGGACTGCTATCGCCGCCAGTATGAACTGGATTTTTCTCCATCATGGGCATTAGTATTGCATATCAGAGATTTAAAATATTTCCGGCCTGGCCATCTTCTACAGTATTTTTTTTTTTTTTTTTTCCTTTCATAAATTTAATTTTAAGAATGGAAGAATGCGTTTATATTATCACTTGTGAAGAAGGACGCTTGGATTTGTTAAGTTATTTCTGTGTGGGTTAAACTAACCACTGGAATTAAAATTACGTAAATTACATAATTGAAATGAGGAAAATTTTAAAAAGTTTGCTTGCGTAATTAATTCTGTACAAAATAAAAAAAAAATTACAACAACAGAGATTTCATCCTCAAATGACACCTTGTGGTATTCTTTCAGATAATTTTTCCGTTGTTTTCCATTGTTCCGTATATAAACTTTTCCAATAAACTCTGTCTTCCGTAAGTACCCATCTTACAGACTAACATTTCCTCCTTAATAACTAAGAGAAAATGTGATATCGGCAATATATTTGTGCCCATTTTGAATAAGATTTAATGTTACTTGCTTATTTATTCAAAAAAAAAAAAATGCATAACATTTTAATTTAGAAAAACTAGTTCTATTTTCTTCGAAATTGATTGATATTTTTATTACATTAGATTGGGAAAAGTAATGGACAAAAGTGTTTTTTTTTGATTAACGGCTACAGAAAATCCGTAGTAGTTTGTATCTCTGGAACAAATTTAAAATGGAAAAATTAACATATGCGTGAATTAAAAAGGAAGCAAAGAATTTGAAAACTATTACATATTCTAGTTTTTCAACAGCTTAGTAAAAATTGACCAGGAGATAAAGAACGGAAGTTGCGGGTTTAATTAAGAGTCACTTAGATTCACTGCGCCACAGAAAAACAGCCAAAAATAACACGAAGATTATATGTGTAACATATTATGTATGCTATTTGTATTTGTAATACAACGTGATCGACAATTGTCTTTAACGAAAATTTCCGCAATTGACTTGAATGCTTTCCTCAACCCTCCTTTTTACAAGTATTTCGTTTGAAATTTTGATTGAAGTTTGTGCTATTATCTTTAAAATCATTTGTTTGGTGCATGATTCAGTTGAGTTTTCCCAAGTACAATGAATTTTTATGATTGAACATCATTTATCGAAGTACTTTTGAGGATAAATTGAAGCGCTTAAAGAAAACCTCTGAAAATGTTCGTGAACCAAACGAGGCAATGATTTTTCGCTTGGCAATCCAAATTTTGAGATACTGGAACTACTCATGATAAAAATATAAAAAAAACCAAGCAGCTACCCATCTGTTTCAAGTCCTGACAGAATGGATGAAGTTGAGATCTAAGAAAGATGTTGGCCAGAAAATAAGATGTTGCAGTCACGAACAAAGGATGTGGGAAAAAAAACCCGACAAATATATCATAAACAAACAAATATATCATACGGTAGAGCACAAAAGCATTGAAGTTGCATCGTCATCTTTATCGTCTTCGTGCCATTCAAAAACTGAAAGCACCTAATCAGCGTTAACTGTGCGGGTGGCTCAAATAATTTATTGGTATCAACGGGATAGAAAAACTATGTATGTGTGTGGTGTTTTTTTCAGTTCCTTCTATTAGCTCACACTCTCCCTATATATATCTTGTTCAAATTTTCAATCGTTCATAAAATACTTTTTATTCATCCACTCAAGTTCAAGTACATTTTTTTAAACTTGTAGTGGATGACACTGAATGTTAATGCAGTTTTTTTCAAATATTAATTCATTAATTAAATTTAGTGAATTAGTTTTAGGTTTTTTATTTAGATTTAAGTTGCATATATCTACCAATAGATGGCGCCAGATAAACGTAAAAAAAATGAATGAAAATTATTTATAAAGGACTTTCTGCAATAGAGTGAAAAAAAAAGTAGGAATTGACTTTAAAAATTTTTTTTTATATGACTTGTTATGAATGAAGCTTTTTTCATCTTAGCGCATAGGTCGACAGCCAAAACTCACGAATGTGTAACGCAGAAATTTCTCATACGTATCACGAGAGTCCTTTATGTTCTTAAAATATTGAGGGCTGGTGCATTATGTCCACATTACATTAATGAATTCAAATCAAACGGCGAAAATGAGATTTTTAAAAAGAAAAATAAATCATTCTTACTTTGAGAAAGTGGCTTCAAACATGGGAAAACGCAATCGTACATAAATTTCAGAAAAAGGGTGGGTTAAATATTGATCATGTTATATGACGATGTTCAAAGCTTTATCAAAATAAATCCTCTTTAAATTCAGCTCATGTTATTAGTGGGATTCATTTTTAGTATTTTTGCAATAAAAGTTTTTTTACAGGTTATTCAACTTTTTCGATAAACCTGCATATCGTTAAAAAAAAAAAAAAAAAAAACATTTTAACAATATACAGGTTTATAAAATATATTCTTTATTTTTAAATAAAAAAATTAATTTTCTGCATGACATTGCATTGCTATAACAATCTTTTTAAATATTTATTTCAATTATTGTGCTGCCGCAAACCTAAATTTTTAACTGTCTGTGCTCGTTTTGTTTAGTAATTTTTCAATATGCGCAGTTGAAATGTTCTTAATAGTTGAAATGTTCTAAATACATAATATAATATCAATAATATTATATTTGTACAAATTTGTTTTGTTTAAAAAGACTCAAGGCTTATTTATTATCTCTTGAGATTGTCTTATTATGATTACATTTATTTATGAACTTAATCTGCATGTGGTTGCCAAGAAAGGGTTATATAGTTATTGTGAAAGAAACAATTCAAATAATGTACTCAGGTTTATTCCTTCGTGGCTTTTAGTGACAAAGATACTGTTTGACTTAACAGAGATATCCTTCTCCAGTTTTCCTTTCTTTTCCAACTTTTTGGAACTGCTTCGTTGAGTTCCTCTTTAAATCCTGGGAGTTCCCCACTTTAAGGAATTAGATAGAAACGAATCGATCGGAATTCTGTTTGCAGATATAATCCACAAGGGATTTACACATTTATGAGAGAAAAATAAAACTCTCTACGTTTTCCCGAAAAAAAGTTTGGAACTTTCATGTCTTGGAATGGCATTCTTCAATTAGCGGAATGGCCGCTGTCGAGTTCCCTCCTTGATTGTTGTCCGGGGCATTCCAATTTCGGAAATTAAATGTCACCCCGTCGCGAATGCCTGCCTGTCGTGGCGTTAATGATGTTATAAAATTATGGTGAAATGCTGTTTCGCCATGTTAATCCTTTAAATTGCTTCCGTAATATACAAGAACTCGATTAGTTGGAAAGATTAGTGTACTTGTGTTTATGACGCTGAAATGATTTCGAAGGAATTCAAGTAAATTGACTTGGTGGTTACGTTTGATTTCTAATGTTAAAAACGAAGATATTTAAGAATTTTAAATATATTGTTCTTAGTTTATGCCATTCATTTAAATTGGAGTAATAGAGGTTTTTTTAAAATATACTGTATGGCAATTTGTTTACAATTTTTCTAATTACGTAAACTTCAGTGTATTGTGCAAAAATATTCTTATTGGAAAAAATATATAAAATTTAAAAATTATGGTGAATTTAATTTTTTTTATGAAGATTTTAAATTATTTGTGTCTGAATGGCAAAATGCGAACGATATGATTAAACTGTACCAAAGTATTGAGTCAGTTTTTGTGTATATTTCTTTTTTCGTTTGAATAATATGCGCTGTTCAAAATAATTAGGGATATTATGATTTTGTATATAAACTGCAGATGAGGAAATTTTAATGACTGATATAAGATATATAGGTGCTGTAAAATACTTGAAAAGAAAAAGAAATAACGAACAAGAAATAATTAAATTTTATTGACGGTATTTGTCGGTAAACAAAAAGTGCACAATTCGTGCATGTTCTACAAACAAACAAAAAATATGATTTCTCGGATACAAATGGGTTTCAATAAAAGGAGTATGATCCCCTGACTGAAAGCAATGTCCACACCTACGAGGCTTGTAATCAATGAGACACTTGGGTATTCTTTCTCATTCCTATAGAAGAGAGCTTTCCAACTGCTGAATTGTTTCTGGGGTGAAAAGCGACTAACAACTATACTCCTAGTCCCAAACATGTTCAATGCATGCTGTTTCAAATATAGTTCCTGTCTGGGTAATATACTGACCAATTCATTCGAAGGATTCCTTCGTCGAAAAGGAAATTGTCCAATATCAAATCACGATAAGACCTTACTTTATCATCCATGAGAATAAATTCATCCCCGATTGCTGCAGCGTAAAGAATGACAATAGATCTGAGGATCTCATATCTGTATCACTCAGTTGTTAGTTCTCCATTCCTGATGATATTATGTCGGTGTGTACTAGTATATTGATAGAAATACCCCCAGACCATCACTCCTCCTCAGCCAAATCGGACACTCATGCACAAATATAGGAGTATTTCATAGTCTCTCCAGATGAGAATCCATCTATTGTCAAGTGGTACACAAAAATTCATCTCGTCCGTGAAGAGCATGTTGCTCCTCTCATTTCGTTCCCATCTAAGATGCTCCTGTGCTCACTTCCTGCAGGCAGCATGGTGGTCCTGTGACAACGAAACACAAACCATAGGACTGCGAGTATGCAAATCCACATGGTGGAGTCCGAGTTGAAACTCTGGTACCAGTAGGCATCTAAAGGTGCTGTTGCCAGAAAGTAGCATTTATAATACGGTTACTTCTAGCCGTTAAATATCAATCCCATTTTGTGTTCTTGCACGCGTACGGCCTTCTCCCGATCTTCGACGAACTTTTCCAGTTTCCAAAACCGATTCTATAGTCTGGAAATGACACTTTGAACAAATGCTAACACTTCTGGTGCAACAGATTACGTTTGACCCGCTTCTAAACGACCTATAGCCCTACAGGTTACCAATTCAGCTAAGTCATCTTGCTGAGGCATCGTATTCACTGTTATACAAAACATTCAACGCACGTTAAATCTCCTATAGAAGGAATGCTACAGGTCGCTTTTCATTCCTTATATAAATGCATATTTTCGACGTCACGGACAAAATTTGTATAATCCCATCTTTGTAAACGTTATAATATTTCTTTTTCACGTCTTCTATTTCATTTTTGTTAAAAAATTGTTGATTATATAGTTACTTAATACTGAGCTCACAATATCCCTTAATTATTTCGAGCAGTGTATGTTCCCGTTATAATTTAACCAACCTAATATGCATAACAAATTGCATTGTTATTTTAAAATTTTGCATGAATTTAGCTATCAGGACTGCAATTAAAAGCACTAGAAAATGAAATATTTAAATTTCCATTAACGAATAAATAACTATTGTTAACTTATGCCTTTGAAGTTTCTAAATATTTTTATAAATTTGAAATTACAGCAATTAGTTTGGCTTTTCATCATTAGTATTAAAAAATGGTATGTTTTATTTACTTTAAACATAATGATAAGCACTTGGGTCGAAGAAAAAGAAAAGAGATTAAAACTGAGCATTTCTAATTATACTTTCCAAACATCTAGATTGTTATCTACGTGATGCAATAATGGATTTGGTGAAGTATTAATGCGATAATCATGTTCAACGGCTGCAGTCAAAGAGACGTTAAATGAGCTATATGACGAAATATTTGTCTAAAGATTTACTATCCATGGATTCTTCAAGTCTTTCCTATTACGAAATTAACATGTCACGCAAGTTCATCTTGCGATATTCAACTGAGGTGATATGTATTTCAAAAAAAAAAAAATACTTACTTTTTTTTTTACCGTTAAATAGTATATTATATTTTTTTAACAATGAATCATAATTATGATGCTTTAAAATAACGGAATTTTTTTTTTTGAGAAGCTAAAAATTATGTATATCGTTTTAAGTAAAAATGTTATAAATGTGTGACATCCACTATAAAAATATTAGTGGTTAGTTATTAATTTTCATTTATTTTCAAATTGTTCTCAAAATAGATCTGTTATTAAAATTGATCAATTTATAAAAGGACAAATCTAAGGTGAAAGTAGTTTTTGCATATTTAATTAAGCTTTTAAGTTCTCTAGTCAAGATTTTTATTCCAAAATGCGTATTTAAGAAGGAATCATATTTATGATGTCTTAAAATAACAAATGTTTTTAATAGTTCTAAATTCTGGATTTTGTTTTACGGTTTAAATTTAATTTTTGTATAGTAAAAGTTTTAAAGGCTAGATTATTGTTATGAATTGTCAACAGTTTTTAAATGTTTCTAGAAATAAAATTTTGTTATAAATTATTTGTTTATAAAATGTAAAGTTAAGGTGAAAGTAGTTTTTGTATAATTTTATAAACAAGTGGAAACTCTTTTCTGGAAAAAGAAAAGTCCGGTTAATACTTTTGTTTATCAGAAAAAATATTTCAATTTTGAAGGGTTGTTTCATTAATTTTTTAGGTTCAATAAATAATTTTAAAATGTTAAAAAATTAATGTTTTAAATGTTTATAGTTTATTGTTTCTTACTTGTGTATGCGAACCGGGAGAACTTTTTTAGAGAAAACTACCCCGTGTTTGCATGTTATAGGTTGGAAAACTTGAAATCCCTACTAAGCAGCCTGATACGAGACGCTTTACACACATTGTCGCAATTACTATGGAGTCTCCTCGTTTCTATAAAAGCATTGTTTACAGCGCACCCCTTCAGTAAATTCGAATTACATTCTGCACACGTTACCATTGGACTACGAATCATGTTTTTTCGCCATATTAAAATTATAGCAGAATTATTCTAGTGCATTACAAAGATTATTATTTTTATTTTGAAAAATGTTGAAAGGGAGTTAATGATTGCTTTATTTGTATTATTTTTTACTTCTAATGATTATTAAAATATTTGTTTAAAATTTTAATTAGCTTTATTTCATAAAAAAAAAAAATCTGTATTGTTTCAGAAATAATCAATGCTGTTCAAGGCCGAGCCATACGAGATTTTGACGATGCTACAGATCCCCATGCCCTGCCACTCAAAGAAGGACAGCAAGTGACTGTAAGTCTTTGTCTCATTTTATTTAAACGAGAAATATGTCTTTTAACTAATGAAATGTATTGCCTATATTCCGTGGATTATGTGGCAAGCCTTTAAAATCTCATTGGGTGAATTATAAGTCACTGCATACAAAGCTGACAAGTTTTAAGTTTCATTCTCAATTTTTAGAAATCTAAAGCCGCAACCTAAAAATGCGTTGTGTCAACAAAACGAAAAAAAAAAAAAAAACAATTAAACGATAAAGAAACGTTATGAGAAAATAAACAATTATGTAGGCATAAAGGAAGAAACAGTTGTGGACCATGGAAGGATGTCGGACTTGAACAGAAGATGACAAAATGTTACTTGCATAAAGGGCTTGGTTTGGTCTACGGTCATTTTGTGCACACTTTAAGCTAATTAGACCGGGACCTATAGTTTAAGGTGGATTCCGAACCACTCACAAACATCCACGCCACCGCCAAGATTCGAACCTGAAGGCTGTGGTACCAAAAGTCAGAAAGCTATGCATAAATGGCTTTGGGAAGAACTAAAAATGCTATGCAGAAAGCGAAGTTAATAATTAACTGAATCAAGCGAAGTTATTAATTAGATTTTTCACTACTAGCAAACCTTAAATTCACAAATTATGGGAATAAGTATTTTGTCTTTTGTTATCATTACAATTCTTAAATGCAGAGCTACTTTCCGATTTCCACTTCTTAAAATTAAAATAATTGTGGTATTAAAAATGCTCTTTAAAACTGAAAAAAAAAAAGGTTTCGGTTGTTTTTGCAATGTTTACAAAAAACAGAACATGATTAGTGCATGATATGCCGAAAAACAGGCGGGAATTGCGAGATTTGTAACCTTTTTCGGGCCGAAATTTATTTCTATGGATTATAAACCGAAAATTAGGGTAATTAAAACCTAATGAAACGGAATTAATTCTCATTTTATAAACTTTTCTATTAAGCAAAATATCGTGAACTGTTTTTTTTTTTTTTTTTTTTTTTTAACGTAACTTCATGAATAGGCTATGGCAATAAAATTGATCTCATCGAGTTTATTCTTTTATTTTCTAATTATAAAATTTTCGCAATTGATAATTAATTATCCATGCAAAAAAACAATTTTAATCGCTTTTTCATAAAAAAGCAACACTACTAATTTCCGTTTAAGACAAGGATAAACAATCTCTAAACAAGGATATCAGTTACCCCGAGAAAAAGAAAGCCTGACAGCATCACTCTTCGACAACTAATCCACGCCATACGATCCTTTATCGCATGTAAAAAATAAACAAATAAATAAAACAAACCGGAAAGGATTATACACTGAGCAGATAAACATAAAATAAATTACTCCGTCAAAATCGCTATTTCCTATTCCTTTTTTTTTCCGCTTCGGGAAAAAATAACCTTATGCTTCTCCCGCTGCTCTCATTTTTTTTTTGATGAAGGGTCTCCATTTAATCGTCCCCCTTTCTTCTGGTTACATATTCCGGTGGAACCTTAAAGACCTTTAAATCTTGGAAGGTTAGCGTAGCCAAAGGCTTTCGACCTCTATCTCTTGCCAACAATCCCCTTTGATGGATGATGGTCGCCTTGTGCGCTACCGGTCTTGCCACGATAAGGTCCTCCCGCCCCGCTTTCCGAGTTATATGGGGCTCGTATTTGAGATCACGCTAAGGGAATGGATGGTTTGTAAATAAAAAGAAATGGAACTCGCATTCGCTGGTGTGGATGGTATTTAGGATTGTGTTTAATAGAAAAGACTGCCTACTGTAAAGTGCAATTCTGGGATTTGTTAGTACAGTAGAACCTCTTTAAGTCGAACCTCGATAAGTGGAAAACCTCCAAAACTCGAAAATATTTTTTTGTTCCCTACCCTTCAAGCCCCAAAACCTCCATTACTCGAAATTTCAACCTTCTATATGTCGAAATAATTAGTCAATCCGCAAAAGCCATTTTGGTATATATTTTCCCTCCGTAACCCGAAAAAAGTTTTGGACCTCTGTATCTCGAACATTAGCAATGTTTAATTTTACAGCCTTTACAACTCGATCATTTGAAATTATTTTGATTTTTTATTGTAGTACTTAATACAACTTGGTAAGTTGCAAATAAACATGTTTATTACCTCTGTAACTTAAATTTTTATTTATTTTACCTCTCTAACTTAAAATAAGTTAGAAAGAATCTAAACCTCTATAAGTCGAATATTTCCTTACAAAATTCGCGTGAGTCGACAACTCTATAACTCGAATTATTTTGTATCTTCCTTGACTTGACGTTCGACTTGCAGAGGTTCTACTGTATATATAATTATTCTGTTAGGTGAAATACTTGTATAGAACTCAAGGTAATTAGAGGTATACTGTCTACTATAAAAATATTTGTTATTTCATTATGCAGTAGTTGAACTTAGAGATTATTGTTTTCTGAAAATTCCGGACACTTTTGAAATCAGTGAAATAATTTTCAGGGTCTTTGTTTTATTTACCGACCTCTTTACAGGAAGAAAAAAAAATTACTCTGATAATCTCTGAATTCTTCTTTAAGCGCAGCCAGCCTAAACATGTAAAAAATAAATAAATAAAATTGCGTTCTTTTATATACCTACTAGCATCTTTGAACTTAAGACACCTTAAAACTTGAATTTATAAAATTTATTTAAATTAACTCTAATAACATTTGCTTTACACAAAGAAAATAAATAGAACGAAGAATAACATGAAAATAAAAATTACGATAAACACTAAAAATAATTCTAATGAAAAGAACCTGAGAACCTGGTCGCTGTTATCAATGAATTAATCCGTGGCCCAATTTTTGCCAGCAATATTCTTACATCACTATGATTAGTGCCAGACGCGTGCCTCAGGGGCAACGTATGCCGCTTGTGAGCATTAGGGCAGAGGTTCAATCGGCTGGCGGCTTTGTTATAGGTACTATTTCAAGAGAGGAGGAGGTGCGATGGCGTTCAGCATCTTGCTTCGGGAGTCACACTACCTGATGAGGTTTTTACCCATACGGTACATAAATGCGGGGTAGTTCCCCCTAAAAGTTCTCCCAGAAGACACTTGCCTTCATCTTCAGCTACATGGAGCCAAGCCAGACTTTTACCTACTGTCTCACAAACTTCGCCTTTCCCTCCATTCACGTGTAGACTACTCATGGGACATCTGTCTCGCACTGCAGGACATTGAGGATTAGACACAGCAACAACTGCGATTAGTTATTTGTAGTATTTTTTTTACTACTTTATATGTATGACGTTCCGCTTTAAACCTACATTAAATTAAATATGAGGAAGAAAATTCAGCTATAATTATCTTAGTTCTTTATGCCTTCGCCATCTCCTTATTTTTATTATGCATCCCGAGGCTATAATCGTCTCCTTGATGATTCCATTGCCCTCTTAGGCGGCAATATCGGTTGCCATGGGAACAAGTGATGTAACTAACACATTCAGAAAGTGTATCTACATTTTTCGAAAATTATTACTTTTCCCATCTCCAAAATAAATATGCTTAAAAAGCTTATATAATTCATGTAGTGTACAGTAAAATACAATTTATTTAAGTGTACCATATGACGTTCATTCGGATTTTAAGTTGTAGTTTTGCTGGAAAGGTTGGAAGATTAGAAATACAGTGTAGTTTTTTGCGTAGTTAAAAATTTGACTTGCAGTTGAGAAAATTTAAGTGGTACTCTCAGTCACCCCTGGAGTAACTTTTTCTCTCAAATGGGCTACATATAGACTGTGTATGGATAGACGTCCAATGTTCTTAATGACATTTAATGTAATAGCGGATTATAAAAAAAAAAAAAAAATGAAGAACATATATTTAGCCCTGCAATAATTTGGTTAATATCAACAAGTTTTTGTTATTTTTTAAAAATTTATTTAAATCAGATTTATTAACTTTAGACGAGAAGGAATAGAACCTTCGAAAAATTTTCAGAAATGATTAATTTAAAAAAGATTCTGAAGCAATAGAAATTGTTGATAGTGTTTTGAGTTAATTTAGCTATAAATAGTGAATTTAATTATAGGGAATTAGAACTCGTAGTTTATGGTCCGTAAAACTAAGTTTAAAAAAAGTATACAACTTTACGGCATTTAATAATTTGTGATCATAATAAATTTTGCAAAATCTAGATAGATGATAGTAACTTTTGAGGAAGGATTATTCCTTAAATGGCTGTAATTATTTTCCAATTTATCTTCGATATTTTTAATTTCTGATTATTTTATGATAGCTTAAATTTACATTATGACATCGTTATGCTATTATTGTGAATATAGCTTTTTACTTTTCAGATCTTATTGCAGGGAAATTAAAGTGTTATCTACATATTCAACAGAAAATTGGCATTTAATAAATTAAAATTTCTAACTATCGTAAGCATTCTTTTGATTGCCTCATTACGTTATCATCTATTTTGAATAAAATAAAATAAAAAAAAATGTTTTTAAAGGATAAAAGTAGATATATTAAATAGGGATTGTGGAAACAAAACAGAGTGGTGTAGTTGATAAATCATTCATTGCATGTTTTTTTTTTTTTTTTTTTTTAAGATTGAATGCTTGAAAGTATTTATAATGAGATTAACTAGCATATTCAATTCTCTGACATTTCCTTCTCTTTGAAAATTAAATAACTTCTCACATTTTTTAAATCCTACTTTCAATTATAAATTAAACGAAATGTTTCCTTTTATCAATTGTTCATTTACTCCAAGGTTAAAGTTTTTTTGTTGATTACGAACTTTATTCTTTTTATTATTCTATATAATTGTCTTATAACTGCTGCTTTTATCTTATAACTGCTTTCACAATACTTTTTAAACATTTCCTTTTTATTGGGCATTTTTTTAAATTTATTTATTACTCAATTCTATCTTTTCTGTTGTCGTTTTTTCTCATTAATTTTGAAATGCTATCAGGAAACTATTGCCGTCATTATTTCTTTTCCACATCATTTGAGTAATATTTGCACATTATGGCAGTAATTGAGTGAGAGAAAAAAATTTCCCACATGAGCAAATCTGCAATGGCTCTATATTATTTTTCTTATTGATAAATTAATTTAAACTTCTTAAATTTAAATACATCAAAATTATGATTTAAATATACATTATTTTTGCTGCTTTCTCAGTTTTCGTTATTTAAACATTGGGAGAATTTTTTTATTACTAGTATTATTTTTTTTTTGCGTTCTGTTTGCTAACAATTAATGCGATTTAATTTCTTATTGTAAAAAGCAAACAATTATAATTTCTATGTGTTAAACTTATTAATCTCTGTTATTATTAAAGACTAATCTAGCTAATTTATATTTATTCGTAGCTTAATGCTTTTTGTAATATTTTATTATTTCTTCAATGTTATTTTCTCCATGCGATTTTTTAAAATGCAATAATAAATGCAAATTATGCTTCTTTGTCAAAGATTATAGATCAATATGCAATTAATTGGGTTTAAAAAGAATGAAACAAAAAGAAAAAAATATTGTAACGATTTACTTCCTAATTCGTGCCTCAGCGGCAAAGCTCTGGTGGCATTAGGATTGATGCTGGTGAGCATTTGGATTGAGGTTCATTCCACTGGTCGGCATTGTTGTAGACACTGTTTCAAACAAAGAGGCTCAATGGCGTTTGGATTTCGCATCTTGGCTCGTTAATTTTGGTCTACCTGGTAGGAGTTTTCCGGGTTTTCCCTCATAAGACACGCAAATGCGGGGTATTTCCCCTTAAAAGCCTTCCCCCGGAAGATACTGCCCTCCTTCTTCAGTGTCATGGAGCCAAGTCAGACTTCTACGTACGGGTGATTCCATCGCAACAGAAGCTGCCCCTTCTCCCTTCCATGAGACCACACGGGTTCTTGGACTTGGTTTAGATGTTGCTGGTCTACAATATGGGATACAGAAAACAAAAAAACCACGATTTACTGCTTGTGAAGTATTCGTATATGAATATAAGACATCCAAATTCGATTTTAATTTTAATTATAATCTATTGAATGTTGATTGAATGCCGAATGTTTAATTTGAATTCCACTTGCATTTTATCTTTATAACTGCTTATAGAGTCCATATTTAATCGTAAACTGGTATGCGTATAAATCTGTATGTCTCTTTTCGTTTTACACCAGCCTTATCTAATCTCATTCAGAAGCATTTACATTTTTACGAACCGAAATCCAGCGACGTATTCTATGAATGTAAATAACACGTTGATGAGTACCCAGTGACCTTTCGTTGCCATTGTAATCGACGTATTTTATTACCGCCTTCGACAATTTGCATATCTCCTTTCATAATTGCTCACCCATCCCTTTGCTGGTGCATTTCCCCCTCGTGTGTATCCTCTTGTCCGATTACCATTCTTGCTGCATAGATATTTCCCTATTAAGAAACCGTATCTTTGTTTTTTTCTTTTTACGATGAGTTTTCGCATTCGACGAGATGAAATTACATTGTGTTGCCATCTTTAAGTGACTATTTTCCTGCAAGGCACGTCCCCCTTAATGAGCTTGTTTGCCAATCTGTTTCGGATAAGTTGAGCTCGCGTGTCTTTAAATTTAAAATAATGCCTGTCTCTCTCTCTCTCTCTGACAATCTTTTTCACGCGAATGCTACTGAGATTTGACATCGTTGTCAGTTCGTCGTGCTGTAGTGATACATATGTTAAGTTACCGTGTTATTCCTTGAAATGCTGTAGATGCATTTGGAAACGTTATATCTGTGAATAATGGTAAATTTTGAGATTGAAACTGAAAATCATTTGAAAAAATGCTAAATGTTAAAATTCTTTGCTAAAATGTGAAAATCTTGTTTGCGGTGGACTTTATGGTTACTAAGTTTGTTTATTTTTTCGATGTTTAATTTGTGTCTTTTTGGTGGTCTGGAGGCCAATTGATACTAAATTCAGGTTCGGATCCTGGCGGTGGCATGGATGTTTGATAGCGGTTCGGAATTCATGCTAAACTGTAAATCACAATAGATTTACTTCATTGTTTGACAAAAAACCGTTAAATTAAACCACTTTAACTGAATTTTGAAACTTTATCTTGTATTTTTACTAACATTAATTAAGCAGCCAACTATAATTTTAAACATATCTATGAATTAAGATGAAGGGGTTTTGAGGGTATCTCCCCTGTTGGTACTCCGTAATCGGTACGCCAGTTGCCGTTAAATTATTGATGATTATTCAGAGTTGTATATATTGGATTTAATTAAAAAAGGAAATTTATTTATTACTTCTTTTTACTCTTAAAAATTCAAGCTTCTTACATGTAAATGCAATATGCATATAATAATTTATCATCTTGAAGTTAGTGGTTCGGAATCCACGTTACTTTAGGTTCCGGTCTAATTGGCCTAAAGTGTGCAAAAAATGACCATAGAGCGACAAAACCAAATCTATCATGTCTCTCGTTTTTAATCACAATTAATTTTTTATGTGGCTCTACTTCATTATTTTAATAAAAATAGTTAAATTATTGATGATTATTCAGAGTTTTTTATATTAGATTTCATTAAAAAATGAAATTTTTTTTTATCACAGTTACAAAAAAAAAAAAAAAAAAAAAAAAAAAAAAAAAAAACAGATTTCTTACATGTAAATGTAGCATGCAGTGTATAATCTATTTTCTAGGATTGAAATTAAGCACTTTTCAAATCGAAGGTTATATTATATCTAAGTCGCCTTTTTTTTTATTAAATATTTTTCCCAAGTTTATAAGTCAACTAATTCAGTTATTTAGTTCACGACCAATGTAGTTATTATGGAAAATTAAATGCTATAGATGGTTTGTTGATTAATCCCTAATTCTGGTTTCTCTGAAAAACACCTAATTAATCAATCATGCTTTCAAGAAACACTAAGAAATTTGTCGCCAGCATTTATATATGTCACTGAAAGACTTCAACGACAATGTTAATAGCTTTTATGATTTATATCTGTTTATTCAAAAAGCATGATACATTAAACATCATATGAATAATTAAATAGAAGGAAACGAAATTCTTCTATTAAAAGAAACTGATCAGAAGTAAAAAAAAATAATAATTACGGGCATGAAATATCTATTATGTTTTAAATGACGACCTTTCAAATTAAAATAATACAATAGTATCAAATTGTAAATAATGCCTCTTACATCTTACACATAATTTAATTGACATCAACAAATTTGCTATCATCAATTTAAAAAAAAACTTAATTACTTCTTAGAAAAATAACTCCATGAATGAATAATAATGAATTTGGTCTAATTCGTGTTAAGTCAAGAGAAGTAAAAGAAATTGGTGTAAAACCAGAATTAAGTGTATTATATTATAATAATTCTTTTAAATATAATTATTATAATATTGTTATAAATATACTATATATTATGTCAAATAATTGTAATTTATTTCCAAAGAAATGCATTTTAATATACATAAATATTATCCCATTAAAAAAATTTCGTTATGTCCAAAATTTAAAAAAATAATATATCTTTAGTATCAAAGGAACTAACATTAATAAACACATTAAATTTGGGAGAAGTAATAAATATTGATTAACAAGCTATCAGCTATTATTGCGTTTCAATATTTCCCTATGCATTTTACTCGGTTTTATCTGTCTATTATTAGGTAGTTTATTAGGGTTTTTATTGAAAGTTCAAGACATGATTTGAAAAGAATGTAAAGAGACATCTGTCCTTATAAAAAACAATTATCCACGTGCCCCGACAATTATTTGTTTTTAGAAATTGAAGTTTTCCTAAAATATCCCACAAAAAAGCCCCCGCAGTTATCTAATTCAATTCATGGGGGATTGATTGAGTAGCAGTTCGAATGGCTGCTAATAATCGTGTGTTCCATTTCTTAGAATTTATATCAAGGAGACTGGATGTGTTTCATTATGCTTGAGCAACTCGAAAACATCATTTTAGTTTGAATATACGGGTAATTGGCAGATTCTTTTTCCAGTTTGTAGTTTTCTGCCAATTGGATGGTTATTTTAAGAGATAGGAATCAATGCTGCCGATTATATATATATATGTATATATATATATATATTTGGCTTGTTGATAAAGATCAAGATATTTTTATTCACCTCTGTGGGCTTATATGACTTGATGATGCTATAGTTAAGAATATAAGCACGTGGAAAAAAATTTGAATCTTGTATTATAACTTGTAAAGAAGATATATAAATAATGTAAGTGTTATAAATATCATCAAAAAGTGTTTATAAACCTTTTCCTTTTTTCAATATATTAGGTATAATCGCATCATAATTAATGGCGCGACAGCCCCATGGTGGGCCAGAGCCGATGTACAAGGTGTAAATAATAACTTTGCAATTTAGAAAAACAAAAGCACAAAACAGAGCAACAAATCAATTGTAAGCGAATAAGTTAAATAGAACACTGTTGCCAAATTTTAAAGAGAAACAGGATGTTGAGCATACACAATTTTAATATTGTAGAAAAATTCATTTATTTGTAATAATTTATTTAGGTATGAAGTCTAGTTGCTTCACTGCCTGTTAAAAAACAGTGATGTAAACAAATATTTTTACACACTTCCGGTACTGAAAAACTCACTTTCGGCTCTTTAAATTCTCTATTATATAATATTAAAATAGCTGCAATTTTAAGTTTCGATGAGATAGAAGGAAAATTCATATGGTGATGTAAAGGATATAGTTTTAATATTATATTAAAATTTTAAAAAATGGTATTTTGCACGAAATTGATGTTTTAAAGATGTATTGGATGGATACCTTAATGAATATTCTATTAATAATTGTTTAAAACTGTTGATTTCCTTTTTTTTTGTGTTACTGTGAGATAATATGAATACAAAATTCCAAATTATTCTGACATATCTTTCAAAAACTAATTTTTTTTTTTCCTTCATATTCAAACAAAATTTTTTTCCCCTAGTAGATTCCCCAACTCTTTCATAACATGACAAGTTCTTAGAAAACTTCCGCTCAAAAATTTCTCCATGTTCCTTACGTCATTTGATGGACATGTGGTTGACCCAACACTCCAGTGCATCGCCGGCAAAACTGACGATCACTTTCACCGAGCCTCTTGGGCTGTCATACCCACCACCCTTGTCACCCTCATGCCTTTGTTAAACGGAAAAGGATCCCTTTCCCAATTCCACTTGTGCAAAAATACCTCCAGAGATTTTTTCTTCTTCAAGGAAAAATTCCCACGAATTTTTTAGCATCTATTTCTTCCCCCTTGTTTATGTGTATTCTATGGTTGGCATTTTTTAGGCGCATTGTTTGGCATTGACTTTTTGTATGCAAGGCCACGATGCTTGACATTCTATCTTGAGGAAGGGCAGGGGCAATGGCTGTGATATTTCCTGCCCTCCTTTCTTCTTTTTTTCCACTTTTTTTCTGCTTGCTTTTCATCTGTTGTGATTCACTATGGCGTGGGTTGTAGGACATGCTGCATACAATGGATGGGTTAAGTATGTCTCCTAGTTTCAATACGAATTCTGTTATTATTATTATTATTAAGGTGAATAAGGATTGATGACTATTTGGTGAAAAAGATTACTATCTGTATCTTGCTTTGTAATCGTTTTGTCATAAAAATCGATTGTATTCGAATACGTTAAAATATATCTTTAATGATGCCGATTTAATATGGCAGATTAAATACAATTACAGATTATTACCAGATTTGTGATCCATTGCATTGTCATTGAAGCAAAATCTCATTCTGTGCATTACAATCAAACTTTCAATTTTCTAAAGATTTAAAAAGAGAAAGAAAAAAAAACAACCATGAAAAAAAAAAAATATAATAAATATTATATATATTATAATATAGTAAATAATATACATAAAATCTTCTTATAATTATCCTAACATTATCAATCCTCTATCGGTATTAATCATACTAGTGAAAATATTAATTACATTTGCATTTCCTTATCTATCAGTTTTATGGAAGTTTTGTCCGTTTTCTGGAATGATAAATCGGCGTTATCATGTCTTATAATTAACATCTGTGAAAAAGCAGTGGATCTTGTGTGATAATGTTAAGCGTAAAAGACAGTGGCTTAGCCTTCATTCAAGGCCTGTCCAGTAACGCAATCAATTTTTTTTTTTCCCCCAAACATTTTTTTCTCTTTTGCATCCAACGATAATTCTTTTAAATATTTGGTGAGATATGAAAGATATATTCATTGTCTGAGTAGTTGAAAAAAAAAAAAACAAGTAATATACAAACAAAAATTTTTTGAAGTCAATTCCTACTTTTTTCACTATATTGCAGAAAAATCCTTTACAAATAAAGTTGAAATTTTCCTCTTGCATCTGGCGCCATCTATTATTAGATACATGCAACTTAAATCTAAAAAAAACTAAAATGGATTAATTAAATTTAATGAATTAATATTTGAAAAAAGTTAACATCCAGTGTCATCCACCACAAGTTCAAAAAAATGTATTTGAACGTGAGTGGATGAATAAAAAATATCTTATGAACGATTGAAAATTTAAACAAGATATATAAGGAGAATGTGAGCTAATAGAAGGAATTGAATAAAGTAATTTTAGTAATTAAATTAAATTTGCTTAAAAACTAAAAAGGGTACCTTTTGGTAAATTTCAGGTGCTGGAACAAAGAGTGGATGGTAGGTGGCGAGGAATTGTCTTCCATCCCAATTATACTTCATCCAGTGGCTATTTTCCTGCGTCAGCGATACAACTGTTGGACAGACCTGGTAAGATTTTTCTTATTATCTATGTAATGTTTTCTTTTTTTATCCCTACGGTTAGAAATTTGAAGATTATTATGTTATTAACATATTGTATAGGATTAACTGCGTTTATACATGATAGAATATCTCATTGCTTGCATCGCTTCATTCATTTTAACAGAAATCTGTTTCCCCTAGAAATAATCTCTTTGTGCTATTGGTTTATATTATTCTTTCCATCGCATTGTATACAACAACTAAATAAATATAGAAAAACCATCCAGTACCTCAGTCGTCTATTTCGTCATCTGGCTTTGTTAAGCATCTATTGGGACTGGACATAAGCACATTTTGACACGTTGGGAGTTGACAAAAGCAAGTCAGTAACATATATATTAAAAAAAGAAGTTTAGAAGATATAATAAGGATTTTCGTTTTTAAAATAAACTTTTATATTAATTATCCATTCTATCAAATGCAGAATTTTAATTCGCCAAAATAAAAAAAAAAAACGTATCGATTTGGCATTAAGCCAATGTAATAATATGCTACTTATATTAACTGGCGATACACGTTTACAAAAAATAAAACATTTTAGGTTTTAGTAAATTTTATTACAAAACAATATCTAATAAAAACAATTAAATTTTAAGTTTTTAAATAACTCGCCTTAAATAACACAAATTGTTAAATAAAGCAATCATTATTATCCAAAAATTCCCCAAGATATTTTTTTTCACTTTTAATTAATACATTTTTATTTTTAAGAATATAACATTAAATGTGAAAAATAAATTGAAAATTAATACTGTAAATTTTTTAGCATATTTTCCTACAATACTATTTAGCAGTTTAAAAATTGATGGCAATAATAAAAAAAAGGGATTTATTTAATTTAAAAGAAATTAACGTTTTTTTTTTTCATAACATATTTTATTTTAGTTATAAATTTTGAAACGAATTAATAAAATCTGAGAAAAACTCAACTAAATTCTATAGTTTTGTTGAAACACATACACATAATTACATCCATTTTCATGTATTTAAAAATTATATTATGTTTGAAATAAATAATTACTAATTTAACTATTTAAATCTAAAAACTAACATAAATAACTTTTTTTTGCTTTGTAACAGAGGAGGTCTATGTACATATATTTCGTTATATATGTTTTACAATTAATATATATATTATATTAATATTATATATATAATATAATATAAGAATCTGTGAAGAACAGAAATGAAGTGTTTATGTCATTGGATTTTTTTTATATTATTTTTATTTGTATATAGACATTAAGTTTCAAAAAGAATGTGAATGAGACTTTTATTTATTCTTTAGTAACATATATTCAAAAAATAACTGTATTCTTTTATTATAATTTTGGAAAAATTTTTTTTTTCTTTCAATTATGATTGTTAAATCTGAATTCCATAATAGAATTCAGGAAAGATTGAAACATAAATAAAATTTATTTTCTAGCTCTGTAGTTTTCAGCTATTCAACTTCCACAATAACACAATATTTTTGAATAAAACAAAGTGTGTTCATATTTATGTATGAGAACTAAAAACAAGGAGTATAGCTAAAATTATTAAACTTGCATTCTTTTCATCATTGTAATCTAGTTGCATGTATGCATCTTTGTGTGTTTTTCCTTACGATTTGCAAGAAAATTCATTAGGCGGAAACAAATTGAAATCGATTTTGAATATTTTTCAATTGGTTTTTGATGGTTGATATATATCATGATATGAAAAATGTGTTTATTACTTCTAAAAAACATATAAGAGTATTGAAAAATGTATGCAGATGTTTTTCCTTTTGATTTTATTCTAGCTATTATTTTTAATTATTTACTATATCGAATTTAAACAAGTCATAGTACAGTTTTACTTTTTCAATTCCTTCTATTAGCTCACTCTCCCTATATATATCTTGTTCAATTCTTTCAATCGTTAATAAAACACTTTTTATTCATCCGCTCCAGTTCAAATACATTTTGAACTTATAGTGGATAACACTTGATGTTGATACAGTTTTTCAAATATTAATTGATTAATTAAATTTAATTAATTACTTTTAGTTTTTTTAAGATTTAAGTTGAATATATCTACCAATAGATGGCGCCAGATAAACTTAAAAAAATGAATGAAAATTATTTATAAAGGACTTTCTGCAATAGAGTGAAAAAAAGTAGGAATTGACTTAATTTTTTTTTTTATATATATTACTTATTGATGTATTTAGAATCAAGAGTAATATGTACTATTATAATATATTAGAATTATACAGAACCTGTGCAATTTTTCTTTCGCTTAGAAATTGTTAGGTAGTGTGCAGAGAGGGCTTACTCTCAAAGACGCTTGCGGCGTCTGTTGAAATCACAGTTTTCGGAAACTAGAAAACCCAATGGCAATTGTATGACAGCAAAGTGTAAAGCGTTTCGCATCGATACTGGTGGAAGATTTCCGGTTATTATCCCATTCGATATTCAAATTTAGATCCCTTAAAAGCCTTCTGAAGTCAATGTCTTCCCTCATCGCTCATATACATAAGTACATAAATGAATATAGTAATATATACAATAGACACAAGCAATAGCAATAAATATATATAAAAGTAAAGCAAAAAGAGAATTATGGGACTGTTGACAATTCTAAATTGGGATTCTTTGTTTCTTTCTTTCTTTAACTATTTACGAATATTTTAAATGCATGTTAGTACACTAATTCCAGAGAAAATTGTTTTCAGTTGTTTTTATTTAGAGCCTGCAATGATTTTATGTCGAAAAGCTCAGATGTATTTTGATAGTTGCACAGGAACAGATTTGACCCAAAGGAAATATGGAATCGATGATTCTTCATACTGTGTATATAAAAATACTGTAAAACATCTTAGCTTTTAAGGACGTTATTTTAATATATGTATTCATTTTTATGTATTTATTTGTGTGTGTGTGTGTGTGTGTGTGTGTGTGTGTGTGTGTGTGTGTGTGTGTGTGTGTATATATATATATATAAATTACTATTCCTATACGTTTTATATGTATACGACATCTGAATATTTTTTATGAATCTCATTTTTTGTTTCTCTAAACTATTTGATTTATTAAATGTCTGGTTGTATGACAAGTTTTGGAAACACTGATATCTAAAGTTCCATTGCAATGCTTTATTACATTTCGATTTAAGCCGCAAAGATATTTTTTACCAGAATCTTTTGACATAAAGATAAATAAGGTACGCATAAGTAAAATAAATTCTAATCTCTATTGTACAGACAGTGAGAGATAAAAAAAAATGTTTTAAATTCTTCTTTTTGTAGATGAGTTTAAAAACAGTTTTTTAAAAAATAGAACATAAGTTTTGATCAGTCGTTGTGTCACCCAGTATTAGACGAAATCATCTAAACTATTCTTTGCTTGTTGATGGTCTTTGTTTGCATGATAGCATAGCGTTTTAATGCATGAATCAATAAAAGAAACAGCATGCAATATGTAAATCACTAACGAATTTTATTCAATGAAAATATTACGTTAATTTTATTTGAAAAAATATATATTGCGATTTTTAAAAGTACCTCATTGATAAGAAGCTCGGCATGAGGGCCAAGTGTGCAGTGGGATTGGCTATCATAGATGTGGCGACCATTTTCCAACCAAAAGACTTCCTGACATTTCACAATTAGTAGGGCCCCAGGAAACAACCCCAATTGCGTTTTACCACCGTTTAGTGGGTGTGCGATGAATCGTGCCGTCAGACACGTGCCCGGTCATCATGCGGGTTGTATTTTTTGTTTACTTTAGCCTTGCGCCAGTGACGCCTGATGTAGCACGATTTTCGTTCGCCCCTATTCTGACGACCTTACGTACCTCCTGTCTTCTTCCCCCACTCCCCCGGTTTTAGAGAGGGGGAGGACGATGATAATTGTAGATTAAAGCATGAAACACGATATTTAATATATCAATCTGCACCAGGTGGTGTGCACATCGGTAAATCCTCGCAGGGTTCTGGGGCCCCTTTCAATGGTGGGGGTGGTGTCTGTACAGCTGGCTCCGTTCTGTGACATTATGTTGTGTACAAAATGGCGGAAATGTACGTGTTTCGTGTTTACTTTGTCAGTTTTTGTCCACTAACTCTATAGATTCAGCGGATGTAATGGATATGTTTCGGTCTTTGCCCGTAATTGAATGTGACGAAAGGAAGGTATAGCTTTAATTATATATTGGATTTTTAATCTACGTGGAAAATACATTTGTCGCTCATGCATGTACATAATAATGAATAGTTTAATAAATAATTACCATATGAAAATCGAAAATTACATTAATTCCACACATAGTTGGAAGAAAAATCCTTTAATTTAATTTAAAATCCTTTAATGTGATGTGTTTTTTATACATTGCTTTGAATGAGGAATTGTATGTAAACTTTATGTATTTCAAAAACAAAGATAAATCATATTTTTTTATTTTAATAATTTTGATAAAATAATAAAAATGAAATTGATAATTTATTTTTATTTTTTTGAGATACACGTTACTAATATTGCAGATTTTTATTTTTTAAAAAAATCGAAAAATTTTGGAAAAATCAAATTTTTGCTGCAGATTCATCTGTGAAACGTTAATAATTTACCATACAAGTTCTACCAATTCCAGTTATAGAAGAGTAACCATGATGCCTTACAAAACGTTCTCAATTTAGAGTATAATTTAGCGGGTTAAAATACTTGATTAATATTGAAATTACCCTTCTTATTCACTTATGGGGAATCTGAGAATACTAATTTCTTTACCATATGAGGAAACAAATTTCCTGTTGGTTTTTGAGATCCTTTAAAATTTAAGAAAAGAAGAAAAAAAAATTTTTTTTTTAGATTAATATATTCTATAACTTAGATTAAATTGAACATTAAGACTTATTTAAAAAAAAAAAAATTATGAAAAAAACATTTAATTTGTTTTAAGGTTTAACATTGAAAACAAGAAATATAAAACTACTTTTGAAAAACTATTTTATACTTTTATGAACAGAAATCTACTTTCAAGGACAGTTCCGTCTTCTAGGGGCTTATGCATACCAACAGTCTTAAAAGCGTGACCCAAATATTGCACTTTGCCAGGAAACGAAACAAAAACTGTTTGGTGGGCTCGGTCGCAAAGTGCTTTTCTGAGCTGGTTCGCCTACAGGTAGGTTACCACCCCCCTCTTCAATCCCAAAGAAGTCGACTCGACCTTACAGGTTGACTGGCGTCGACCAGGTGGGTGAACCTCTTCCACTCCATCCGTCTTTCCTACTTTTTCTTGTACTTGTTTTTTTAATTTGGCGAGAATTAAAAAAGAACAACACATTCACAATTGGCTACCTCTCGCCCATCGGTTTCCACCCCGAATCGCCGGCCAGTTCACACCGTGGTGATGACCTTCCTTTAGCTTACTTTATCACACAAAATGTCTTCCCTGATGGCGAATAAAGACCCATTACGAAGCCAATAATTTAAAAATGAAAGGACAGCCGTGTAAATCATTTTTATTAACTTTTTTTGAATCTTGGGATGAGTGCAAGGTCAAACGTCTGCATGTTATATTATGGAGGGAAAAAGTTTTTTTTTTTTCATTCTGGGTACTGAAGTAAAAAACCGTTTTTACATTTCATTTTCAAAAACCGTTTTTCTCATTCGTCTTGCAGATGTCTCTCTATGTTTCGTTAATATTGTGGATTATAACATGTTTAAAAAGAAAGGTAACAGCAACAAACAATAATTAAAAATTTCCTCTTTAAAATAATTTAAGAAGTTCAATTTTATTTCTTATATTTTACCTAGTTATCTCCTACGTAAAGTCGTAGATGCTTATATTATAATTTTTTATATGAAAATATGCTTTTTTTTTTTTTCATGTATGTTATCAAATTTCTAAAATTTAGTACAATTTTAGCAATTTTTTTCTGAATGAGTAAATAAATAAAATTTTAATGAATATTTTCGTAGATTATTTTTTTTCCTATTCATGGTTTGTGCATGGTTAACAGTTATAAAATAAACAAAAAATATTACATTAAAAATAATTTTATATCCATTTTAATTTTAATTGTATTCTGTTGATAATTTTGGAATTGCAATTCATGTAAACAATAGTAATAGATAATTTTGAGAGTAAATATTTTTAAACTCGTTACAGGAGCATGTTCTTTTAAATTTAATAACTTAGATTACAGTAATGAGATTGATATTTTCATTACTGAATGATGTATTGATTTTACATCATGTCTTTTGCCTTTTACCTTACCTTTTTTTACTTTTTAAAGTTGAAATTAAAAATGCAATTATTAGAATCAGCATTAAAAAAATCATGGGTATATTTATAATTTCCCTAATGTTCTCGTCGTGTATACACAAAAAGATGTCTGTATTTTTAGGTCAAGTACTGTAAAAATTTGAGGTTCTTTATATCCTTTGATCACCTGCCATGTTGTCTTGAATTTAAAATACCCCCATCAACAAAAACTTTTCCGTGATTCGTAAGTAATTCTCACGACCCATTGGGAGTGTTTCCGTGCTGCTTTAATTTCCAACATCCGCATCTGTATCACGATTTATTTCGGAAGTGTAAATACATAGGAGTTCACTCTGTTGTAGTCCAGGGTTCTGTGTTAAGCAAGTTTTAATTAGACTTGGCTTCCGCTTCACATTACACTCAAAATTTAAAAGAAAAGAGGGGAGAATATACCTCGTGACTTGCACCAAAACCTCTTTTATGCATGATACTGGATTTTTTTATTTATTATTATATTTTTTTTTGTAACTTCACCTGTTAGATCGGTCTGGTAACCCTGGACAGGCCAGTCTCTTTTCTTTTCGCCAACTTCGATCCAAAACGGACTTGCTGAGATTTGCGACGACAGGATATTGTCTACATGCTGCTTTTTTTCCCCCTTTCTCACCTGTTTCGTTTTGCCGCCAACACACGGGTTGCCGCTCACTCAAGTTTTTAACCTTAACTCTATCCTGATGGTGTGCTGATATATCTCTCAGAACACTAGAGGAAAGGTTTATCAGAGGAAGAGTTCTGGTGTTTTATTTCTACTAGCTGTCGAAAACAATGTGTTCACTGATCTATTAAATCATTATGGCTATTCTATATGTTTCTGAGGTTATACGTTCGGAGAGTGACCATTGTCAATTCTCAAGCATGAAATTATTTCATGGAAAAGTTTTGTTAGAAAACATCTGCTAATAACATCATCATGGCTCACTGGAAAATATTTATAATATAATAATGAAGAAGTTGCATTCTTTTTTGTAAAATAACTTGTATGTTTCAAGTACAGAGACTTTACTGGAAATATCAACAAATAAATTGGTGTAAAAGATATCCATTTTGATTGTTATCAAACTCCTCAGATTGGAAACAATGTGTTCTGAAATTTTCTTCTAAGAAATATATTTACAGAGAAATATCTACCTTTTAAGGGTTGTTGAAGGATTTGTGAAGGAAATTTATATCATTGTGTTCATTTCTTCGTTTGTGTTTACAGCAATACTTTAATAGACCAATAACGATTATTTATGTGTTGAGACATGCAGTAGCAATTCGAAATCGATGTGGAATTATTAATAATTCGTATATGAAAATATTTAATTATAATATATTAATGATAATAGAGGAAAATAATCCTTCTGCGACACTGTCGAATTACAACTTGCAAAACTGTACCGGATTACATTATAGAATTGTTTATGATTGATTGGCACATCCCTATTCCCTCGTGACATACGATATTCTGGATGACGAATTAGAATACCTGAACTCGACAACCCCTGACTGCTCATACGGAACAGAAGTGTGCGGGTAATCTTCATTAACGTGCCGAAAGCAGCAGCTGCCAGAACGCATGATGCAATAGTTGACATTCACTACTGGTGTATACGAAATCCAGTGGAATGGATATTTTGTCGCTACACATGGAATAGAAAGAAGAAAACATGCCAGTGATGCAAATCGAGAACAGCGTGCCACTGCAACCTACCATTGTGCAAGAAAAACAGGAGGGAAAAAACCTTGTGAGTTAGGCAGTGTCGGCTTTTAGATTTATGGAAGCATTCAAGTGAATCCGCGAGTAGTTAAAGTGATTTCTTGTGGTTTGATGTCCGTTTGATTGACTTGGTTGTTTTACGCTAATGTTGGAAAGACGGCCAGTTCGACCTATGAAAAAGCTTATTGGTAAGTATTCATTAATTTGGACGTATACCTTTCGAAAATGAATGTATTATTGGTAAGTATTCTTTATTTAAACCGTGGTAATTTCGAACTTTATGTATTAGTCACTAAATTTTATTGAGCTTGGAGCCTTCTCAGAAAATAAAAATGAATGTATTATAAAACTGCGTTACGATATTAAAATTCATTTTATAAGAATTATATTGACTAAGATTTTGTATTCGTTAACAACTTTGTATATTTAAACATCTTTGTGTACACCTTTTTGCACCTTTTAATGTTTATTGCCTAATGATTTTTTCAGTTTTTGTCGCTGTAACCCATATGGTCTGAACTTGAATTATTTTAGTATATAATGGTCGTACGTGAAAAATTATATAGGAATGCTATGATTGCTTTGTTTCACAAACTGATTGTGTTTCTGAAGTTCCTTGTTTAGTGTCTTTCTGGTTTGTTTGTTTTCCCCCTGTGCATGTATGTTTGCTTTTTCCTGTAGTTTTTATTCTTTGATCTAGTTAAGTATATATAATTGCAGAAATAACATGCAAAATGCGGTGATTCGTAGCCTTTTTTAGTATCCTGAGGATACGTATAAAATCTTCTAAAAGATGTATATAAAAATTGTTGGTATGTTATTAGTTATTTTAATGACGCAGAGTTCAATTGAATATTAAAAAAATCGCAAAAGAAATGTACAGTTATAAATGTCTTAACTGTCGTCTTACAAATGTCTATCCTATATGTAAGGATATCGAAATTTTTTCTAAAAATTTTTTTTTTCGATTTATTTCCATTTTTAAAAGTAGTATAATTTTCCGTGTTATTATTAAACTTTCTGATGTATTTTCATAGATTAGGACACTGAAAAATATACCTTTACATTTTACCAAGACATTACCATATTTATTTCTGAAATATTCTGCAGTTCTTATTTTTAAATTCTGTTTGTTTGTTTCTTAATTCCAAGTTCTAATCATTTATAGCACTCAGACCAACGTTTAATTTATTTTTAAGGTTTTGAAAACATAATTTAGATTCTCACATTTAATATAAAATAATTTTCTTAAATGCTTTTTTTTATAATATATTTTGAAGAAAAGCATTAACATTTTCTATTAGGAAAAAAAAAGTTAAGTATAAATTAAACACTGTTTTCTTTCCCCAATTTAAGCTCATTATATTTAATTGTAGTTAACTTTGAAATTTCATTTTTATGAAGCCTAATAAGTGTTATATCTTTTGTTACAATTATCTTTACTAAAAGTAAATTTTCCTGTAACTTTTCCTCATTAACTTTAATACCTATTTCAAAATGGGTTTGTTTAAATAAGTTGGCTTCTTTTAAACTTTCATCCGTGTTGATATTCAATTAATTTTTTGCATTTTGCTGATTTAAATGCTTTTTGCCAATTTGCACGAAGAAAAGATTTCATTGTAACTATGAAACTCGTTTCTAATCTATAATCATTGAATTTACAACAAACAAATCAATTTAGTTATTCCTAGAAATACTAACTCGTTCAAATCACTAAACATTTTAACTATTTCGATTCGATTGAATCGAATGTAAAACAAAAGTTAATTTCGAGTTAACCTAAATTCTGTGTATTAAAATGGGCAATCACCGAATTTATTTAAAAATTTTGTTTTTTATTCCATTTTATTCGTATAAAAGAAAATAGTAGTCCATTTAATAAGTTACAAGTTATTCGCATCAGAGATTTTTGATATAATTGCTCTATTTTTAGACGTGTTTTTCATTTTGAATTTGAAATAATCAAAAGTATTTTTGAATGGCATGGCTGCAGTTAACAATTGCTAATAGAAAAAAATTATAATTTTAGTTTTCTAAAAATCTATGTTTTTCATTGTTCCCCCTTCCCCCCAATTAAATTGTTATATAAAAAAAAGCATGTGGATATTATACGCGTCTAGATATAATAATATTAAGGGAAATTATTTAAAAGTGCTCGATTTTCATGTTGGTTTATTTGTAGCTATTTAATGGAATTTATATACCTTTTCAAGATTCTTTTAAATTAAAATTTTTGACACACACATATTTGACACAAATAGCATGCAATTAAATGATACTAGTATAAATAATAAAATAAATGAATAGTATAAATGAAATGAATGCATTAATAACTATTAGATTTGTGAAAAGTGCTAGAATACTTTTATTTCTTTTTAACTGCAGAGTTAAAAATAATTCTTTATAAAATATTAAATTATATTATTTTATGTATGTACTTTTAATAACATTTTTATTTATTTTAACATTAATACTTATCGGGATAAGTTTTTAAAAAGTTCACAAGACATTATTGCATTTCTAAGTAACCTATTGACAAATCTAATTTTGAAGATTTGTTCACTGCTTTATTTATTTTTCTTCTCAAATTTTTTAAAAATTGTGATAGAAATTTATTATACTATATGAAAATAATCTTAATATCACAGGAAATTATTATATTGTTTGAAAGGGATCTGAATTTCATTGTATTTTCCTAAATTCAATAGCAGTTTATTGAAGTTTGAACTACTATATGTCCTGATTTAATTTGTACTCCGTGTTGAAGGAGGGAAAAAAATACTGCAGAGAAAGTATTCGCATTTAATAAAGTTTACATCAATGTCGTTAAATGACTCGACAGATGTCTTAAAATTGATCGCTTCTATTCTTTCTGTTTATAAATGATCTCTTACCTGATGCTAATGGTTTATTAATATTTGTATAAGAGATAGCATTTGTTTTATCTAAAATTATTGGTACTCAATGGTCGTTAATCCTGTGTAATAACTCGTATTTATGTATTTGTAATACAATAAAATTTGGTCACGCCATCAAACGGGTAATTTATTATTATTATTATTCAAACGTTTTGAAACCTTTTCATTCTGATCATTATAATCAAAACTTATCTATTGTTCGAAAATTTATAACTTTTCTCTCACTCTCTCTCTCTTACATTAAACATCAGTAATATTACAGATTATTGTGATATTCAAAATAAATTTTTAGTAAATCTTTGAATTTATTTAAAAATAAGATAAAACTTTAATTACAATACGTAATTCAATTTTTATAATTACGCTTAACACTTCACGCTAAATCTACAAGTTTGGAGTGCTATTAAATGAACGTATGTACATTGAGAGGTGATAATTAAATTTTAGCAGTGTTTTAATAGCATGCAAAAAACTCTAAAAGAGTTTATGTTTATATTACACTATTATTATTATTTTGCTATAGGTTGTATAGTGGATTAGAATTTATGATCTAAAATATTCTGTTTGTGTCTGTGATCAGCGAACGATAAAATCGGTGTTGGTCAAGTATTTATTTTTCCCTCCCCATATTTATTTAGTGCATTGTATATATTTATTAGATCCAATAAATAGTTCCATTGTTACTTTCCAGCTTAACAAAACGTGTTTATTGTGAATATAGCGGAAAAAAATTATAGACCTATTTTATCAAAAAATTTCTGTCTTATGTTTGAAAATTTTTTATTCTGTTTCATGATTATCATCGTGATATTTTTTAAATTTTTATATTATTTGTTGTCGGTCTTTTTTTCTGAATCTCTCAGTATGAAACTTCATGTTTTGGATTTCAGTTAAAGAAAATTGTTTATGCTATTTTCTAATTATAGTGTGCTTCTAAAATTATACATCATTTTAACTTTGCCATTCTATCACCGGATATATTTTTTTATTATTTTTATACAACGTATCTTCTAAACATAAAATTAATATAGCATTAAATACATTTTAGTCAATGTCTTTTAAAAAAATATCATTTCACATAATATGTAATTAAAATTTTATGTAGTGCATAATTTTTACTTTAAAAGGCTTATGGTTAAAGTTGATCTGTCTTGTTTACGTAAAACGTTTAGGAAGTAATTACTTACTGATGAGCAACTACTTTCGGAACATGCCGTGACTGGAATAAACTTTTCAATTATCCGAAAGTTGAACGCAAATTACGCTTCTTACAATCATGTAATTGATTCTTAACAAGCATCTTTTATATAATCTAACCATGCATGAAGCGAAAGTGTCAACCTAAATACAGCTGATATACGAATCGAATCTTGCGAATCAGGTGAAATGGCAGATGTGGTGAGACGAAATTTTGTTTTCTCCTTTGCTTGTTCTACATATCCATTTTAAGACAAAACGATGGTGTAACAAGACGAAAAACAGGGATTTATTCTCCTCAAATCCAGGTCGGGTCGAACCAATGAAGTAAAAACAAACTCGTTGGCATTGCACGAATAAAAACTATACGACTCGTTTTCTGGGGAATTTAAGCTTGCCTCCAATAGTTATCAGTTAATTAATATCATCAAGGCGATATTAATTATTATGACGAAGGAGGTATGATCATCCTTTTTGTTTTGCTTCTTTAACCTTTTAACTGATTACTTCGCATATTCTCGTATCTCATATTTGTATCGTTTCGGAATACCATAAATTAATTCATGCGGAGATTAATGTTTAATTCTGGACTAAAAGATTGTTTTGATCTTGCATTATTCTAAAGTAAATATGAGATCACATGTGATATCATACGTCTGTCAACTGTTGCTGTTTCATGTTTTACTTGCATTTGATTCGATGCCCTCCGGATATCTCAGTGGCCTTATGGTCCATTGGCTAGCGCTCTGGCCTTTGGTACTACAGGCTTCACTTCGAATCCTAGGGGGACTGATGGCCAAGTGTCTAACGCTCGGTACCATAGATTTCTGGTTCCGAATCCCGACGGTGCCATGGATGTTTGTAGTGGTTTGGAATCAACTTTAAACCGTAGGTCCGGTTCTAATAGAATCGTAGAGCGTTGTGGGGGTAGTATTACTCCGCGTCCAAGCAACACGTGCCCCTTGGGTAGTGCTAAATGAATAACAGCGGCGCAGCCCTTTCTTAGGAATAAAGATTAACTGTCTCTATTGCCAGCTGCATTAGAAAAACAGGTTTGAATCCTGGCGATGTCATGGATGTTGGTTAGAGGTTCGGAATCTACGTTAAACTGTAGATCCTCGTCTAATTATTCTGAAGTCTGTGCAAAATGACCGTAGAGCGACAAACCAAACCAAACCTCTGATATCTTAAAGATTGAATGGTAGCTACATATTTTTTATGGCATATTACCGCCTTCGTTTATTTTAAGGTGATTATAGCTCTAATTGCAATGTGTAATCCAAACGACTAAATTTTATACTTGGAATTTTCATAATAAAAATAAGTAAAGCAAGATAAGTACTTGTTGATTATAACTCTAAGAATGCTTATTTTTTATTTTAGTAAAAAAATTATTTTGTTTCAGAACTGTATTTAAAGAAAACTGTTTTAAATAACAAAAAGCTAAAAATTTAAAATTTGTCTAATTTTAAAAGAACTAAAACTAACGAAATGGAAGGAACGGCCTCCAATCATTAAGTATGCTCATATGAGTCAGGTCTCCTGCCACATTCTGAATTGTGTTGCAGTTATTATTTGGAGTTTTATTTTGAAACATTGTTAAAGATCAACCATGATAATAAAGATATTATCAATTTTTGCACTTATTTTCATATGATTATTTTTATTTTAACCCGAAAGCATTATTAAACTTGTATTACTAATATATCTCCAGTTATAACTGTATTCATCCTATGTAAATGAATATCATCCTATTTAATAAAATAGTGATAAATATAAAAGAATTCTGAAAGATTTTACCATTCGGTAGTGTAAATATTCGCTATAAAATAAGTCGTTCCATGACCAAATTGCAGTTATGTGCTTTTTTATATTGATTGAGGTTGTTTCATGAATTATATAATGAAAGACCTAGTATAATTATGCCAGCAGTAATTATCAAAGGACTCATGTATGTCAAATATTTTTTTTGTTCTCAGATAAAAAGGATTCCACTTTGTTACTGTAAAAAATAAAGTGATACGCTATCGACGATGGTAGATGTTTTGACGTTTGAACTGTTTTTTTCCTTGTGCGGTTCATCGCCTGTCGAAGTCAGGTGATCTTTTCTGCACGTGAAATGAACTATTGTTATTTCTGAACCCTTGCTTTGTCCATTGTTTTTAGTACGAAATCAGATGTTTCCTCTTGTCTGTTGAGGGAAAAACAATAATTTGAACTTTTGAGTTCATGATCGCTGGTCGTATTTTACAAGTTTGAATTTCAATATAATAACTTTGCAATAACGGTATGGAGATAAAAAGTCAATTTTTCAAAGAGTCGTAATAGACTTTAGAAGCTATTGTGCTTAAAGATGTCATTTTAACAACTGTGTTGTAATATTTAATATATATTTTATATATATATATATATATATATATATATATATAGAGAGAGAGAGAGAGAGAGAGAGAGAGAGAGAAGTTTTAGAGATATTTGTTATTTTTAATTCTTTAATAATCATACCATATCACTTTGAAAAGGAGTGTATAATTTTTTTTTTTAGTCTGATTATTATTTTTATTATTATTATTCGAAAATTAACTTGCATATTGTTAATTTATTTTTTTTATATTTAATATTTAAATTTTTTATTTAATATTTAAATTTTTATTAAAATAGTTGGTCTTACATTTGAATTGATTTCTAATTATCATCGAAGGATTTTTAAAGATTTTTTTGGTTCTACCATGAATTTTTTTTAAAAGGTCATATATTTGCAAACAGGAATAAAATGTACTTTGTAAGCCTTCTTTCATACACTTTTTTTTTTATTGTTATTGTCATGGTTCCAAATTTCGAAATTCTATACAATGATTCAATGTAACTCATACAGGAAAAAAATAACTTTCATCTGCTGGAATCTAGCCATATAAATAAAATAAAAAAAGATTGATTATTCCTGTAAGCGCAGCTAGTGACTAAAAAAGGAATCCTTATTAACTTCAGTTCAATGAGTTTTTAAAAAATATGCAGCATTATATTTCTAGTATCTGTTTCAAAAGAAACTTTCTTAGGAAATTGTAATTAAAAGGAATTTAATCAGTCAAATTATAATTACAGTCTAGAAAACATGCATTGTCTGCTTAGTATTTCATTATTTTTGTTTTTTTTTTTTTTCTTTTTTTCTGTTAATAAGTGTTAAAAAAAAAAATGGAAGTATTTCATTGACCTAAATTAGTGATCGATAGTTTTTCCCCATATGCTTTTTTTTTTTTTTTTTTTTTAAAGTGAATGTTTCGTCAGATAAAATTTCTGAACCATGTTGAATTCCTTTTAAGAAGTTAGCTGATTAGCTAACCATAGTTTTTAATATTTTTTTTTTGTACTTTTTTTCCCGCTTTGTTAATAGACGAGAATTTTTTTTTTCCAATATTGTATATGTTCCACTAAACATCTATGTTAATATATATAATACAGCTGATTTAGAAATTACTAACATTTCTTTTGTTATCATATTATTCAACTTGTTCATTTTTTGATACTAATAATAAATTTTAAAATCACAATATCAAACCTTTTATTCAGAGAGGTTTAGCAGAGTTTCTAACATTACCCTAAAAAAAAAAATACGCCACCTATTTTTTTTTTTTTTTTTTACCAATTTGTCTTATGTTAATTATATATAAAGAGGAGATGTTTTTAATTCATAATTAAAGAATTTAGGCTCCTGTTAAAAAGTTATATATGATAAACAAATGTATGCATTGAATTCTAATTATAATTCATTGGAAAATATTAAGCCTACTCCTTCTAAAGTAGTTATATTGTTTTATATTATGGCTAAAATAATGTGTAGTCAGGTTTTTAACATTTTTTTTTATAAAACATAAGAAAGATGTCATGGTTTTTTTTTTAATATTTAATTGAGTTGAACGTGGCACTATAAAATCTTGAAAATGTGCCAGAAAAACATAGGAGATCGCATTTTTTACTAATATTTTTTATTAATACAATGGTCTACATTTATTTTGTAATGAATGATAGGTCACTTTCATTATCTTTATATAAAAAAAAATCACACATGCGCGTTATTTTGACTGAATATGAATCAATAAATGTTAGTAAACTTCTGGTATATATTAATAAAGCAGTGTTTAGAAATAGTGTAATAATTCATGAAAATTAATGTTTTGTAGTCATCCAAATATTTTCTTTTTTAAATAGTTTTCTATTATTTAGTACTAAATTAAAATTTAATCAGTATGTTGTTCCTTCCATTCAATACATCCATCTCCAACCTGGTGGGTACCTCTATCAAAACTGATCATTAACACAAAATCGATCCAATTATTATCATTTTTAAATATACTACATCCCGATAAATAAAATCCCATCCCCTCCGCTTACAACTTCCAGATAATGAGCCACTCGCATTATTCTCATCATTATCTTAATTATCAGTAAACAAATAATAACGGGCGAGCTGTCATTAAGATGTTCAACGGCCATTCTGCCCAGTCCCCTGTGTGCATTGCCTGACCCCTGGATCACCGCCGCCATGTTAAGAAGCTGTCATCGCGTCCCCAGTGGGTGGTTTGCTGCTGTAATCATTGATCATCATTTAGTGGAGAGTAGATAGTCATCGAGTATTGATAAAGTGAGTGTTTATTCTCTCTGGGGAATGGGGAGTAATGAAACAGTGATGACAGTGCTTGGGGATTCGTTGCTTTCTTTCTTTCTCGCCTGTGTTTCGGTTTGTTGCCGTGGGATGCCATGGGGAGCGTTTAAGGTCGGTTGTTGTTTGCAGCAAATCTGTTTATTTATGGTTGTGTTTGTCAGTTATCAGATTAATAAAATATCAGTTTATCTGTCAAATTTAGTGGATATGATTATGTAACAATAAAGGTAATGTAAGAAATCGATTTATTAGAGTTGCATTAAGGATTGCATTTTGAGAAATTAAATCGATTTTTGACTATTTTAAAGAAGCAAGACCCTTTTATTTTTTATCATCATCATCATCAGTGGCCCAACAGCCGCGTGGTGAGGCAAGATCGTCTGCCCACTAGCAGATTTCGAGACAAATGTTGTTTTTATGAGGTAGAGTTGTCAGTCCAACGCTCTACAGCAATAGTAGACCGGGACCTTGGTTTAAAGTGGATTCCGAACGCTACAAACATCCATGGTACTTCCGGGACTCAAAGCCTATGGCATCGAACGCCAGAACGTTAGTCAATCGGCCATCAGGCCTCTTTTTATTTTTCACTTAGTGTTTTAATGCTTTTAATTGGGTCAGAAAATCGATTCATTCATTAAAATCAGCTTAAATGTTATCAAGAAAATTTAAATCAGTTTTAATTTTCATACTTTTTAGAAAATTTGGCCATATGTGGCATTATAAAATTGCGAAGTTTCCTAAGCACAAGAAGATAAACATAAAGTATATTCAACTAAATCTCCAGATTTCGTTCAGATATTTTTGTGTTCGTCAGCAAAATTATTTATTTCTGTTTTGAAAATTTCGTTCTCATTCAATAAATATTAAAGCAAATATTCTCTGACCTTGAATTGTCGAATTTATTTTAACTTCAAAGGGGGAAAAACTATGAGAGATAAATGGTACTTATAGCTACAGAATATATACTGAATAATAACAGAAATCTGATGAATATCTATAATTGTTTATGCTTCGATTGTGTAAGCAGAAATATATTTTTTCTTGTTTCACATTTATAACAATACTTAATCAGTTGACTGATTTCTAAATTTTTTCATTTTTCTGTTCGTAAATCGTTTATTGCGAAATAAAGTTAAATAAATTATAAAATTTAAAGAATAAAATTGTTCCAGATAGGCCTCAAGGATTTTGAATTACGAAAAATAAAAAATCGCCACTAGTTTGTTTGGTGTTTTGCTTTTTGTATTAGCTTTCAATTAGTTGATTGATCTATACAAAAACAAATTCTATTGCAACAAACTAAAGATCTTATTTATTTTTATTAAAAGTCCCTTTTTTTTTTTTAGTGGCAAACGCGAGTAAGAAATACACAGATAGGAAGAGAACCGCTGAGATAGAAAGTCCTAATTCATTGCACGAAACTTAATTATAACAGTAAATTAGATTACAGTTGTTGGAAGTCCTTCCATAAGAATGTGACAATAGTATAGAATTTTCCCGAAAGTCTCAGAGTTCTTAAGTAATTGTTTCTCCTAATTTCTCGATAGCATGATGTTATCTTTAGTCCTTTGCCTTGTGCATTTGGCGCATTTTTACGAACCAAAAATATTTTTCACAATAAGAAAATATCATTAAATAATTATAAAAATTGCTACTAGTCATAATCACGGCTGCAAATTGAAGAAAAAAAAATGGAATATGCCTTTTGGACATTCATCTAATGCACGCTGCAAGAAGCAGTCGTTTCAAGGATATACACACACTCACGTTTGTGGAAAAATTAAGATAATTTATCGAACCAAAAAGTAAACATTTGCACATTAATATGTGACTAATCCTCAGTGTCCTGCAGTGCGGGATGGACATTTCATGAGTAATCTACTCATGGATGGAGGGAAATGGGGTTTGTGAGGAGCACCCGTAGCTAGAAGTCTGACTTGGCCTCGTGACGCTCTTACAGCATATCGGCATATGATACCGGGACCTACGGCTTAAAGTGGATTCCGAACCACTACAAACATTCATGGTACCGTCGGTATTCGAACTCGAAACCTGTGGCACCGAGTGCCAGAGCGCTAGACACTCTGACATTCAGGCCCGCATATTCATATTTTTGGTATAGCATGTTATAAATATTCATATTTCTGGGCGATATTGCAGAAATTGCCGTGGCACTAAGTTAATTGTAAAGTTTTTTGCGTTACAATTTACTTAGTCCAATAATGCCATTAACTATTTGCTAATGTTACTTTGAGCAGGAGGGGGGGGACAATTTTTCTGATTAATATTTTTTCGCACATATTCACACATTTAGCATTATTTCAAAAACGCTTGCCTGAACTGTAAATCGTCTTTATTCTGCCACAATTGATATTTTTACTGTTGTCGATAGTGTCTTGTGTCCTCGGTGTAATTTGCTCCGTCTTTTCGCAGTCGGTGGTCTCCAGAGAACAGGGACCCTGAAGGGCGGGACGATGAAGAAGGTTCCACCCCCAGTGGTTCCGGAGCTCTCGTACAGGAACTCTGGGTCGAGTTTCTCCAGCGGTTACGGCAGCCAGGCTGCGGTCGACCGGAATTCTTGTGGGAGTCTCAGTGCGGATGAACCTGTTTCGCCACCGCCCAATTCGCCCAACTCTGGTAAGTGTGTTGTTTTTCATCCGTAAATCACAACTACTTATCAAATCTTTTAAAATTACATGTTTTCTTTTTAAGTCTGCTTCGAAAAATATTGATTTTATTTCGCTAGAATGTGAACAAACCACAGATGTATATCAAATTGTAAAATAAACCATTATATTTTTGATTCGCATATTATTTTCCTTTTATAATATTAGTCAATTTATTTTTAAAATAATAAAAAGTTTGAAATAAAGTGATATAAAAACTTAAAAATAACGAATTATTTTTTATATAAAAAGAATGTGTAAGGTCCATTTTGAGGGGTGATTCTTCTATCATTCTTAATTCTTCTTTATTGGCACGATAGCATCATGGCGGACCAAGTACGTCTGCCAATTGGCAGATTTTTTTTTTTTTTTTTTTTAATTATTCATCTTAATATCTATAAAAAAAAATGTAGTTTATCAATTAGTAAAAAAAAAAAAATATTTTTTTTTATAGATGCCAGTGCGTATGGAACATTGCCTTCCCCTACAAAACTGTCCCATTTTTGTTTTCCTGATGTCCAGGTATGTTTGCAACCGAATTTATTTTCGATGTAATTGTTTATTTATTCAATATGAATTATTTGCAAATAATGTTTAAGAAAATTATTTTTAATGTCATTTAAAATTTATTTTTTATTACTTTTGATATATTCAGAACGAGGTATCTAATATTAATTTGCATTTTTATTGCAGAGTCAGTACACGCAAGTTATCGTTCATGCTCAGCCAGGAAGCGGAGGATCCACACCGGTGGACAATCCACCTAATCCTTTGGGATGTCCTTCAGGTATGTTACTTATGTGTGCGAGTCATATTAATACAATTTAAATGGGTTTTTTCCCCGTGCAATATATATATGCATTTTCAGTGTGCCATGCCATGCTGGAAGACCAAGGAATCGACGTTTGTCCAAGCCCAGGTGGCAGCAGTGCTAGTGGTACATCGTCAAGGCACAGTATGTCAAGTGTGGACAGTGGTCGAGCATCTGGATCTGATAAGGTTAATACCACCTTGTTTTATACGAATGTCTTTTTCAATTATAAGTGAAAATGCATTATTTCTGATTTTTGTACCAACTTGGTTTAGGTGATTTATGGATTTTTCAGCAAAGTATAAGCACAAGGTTTTTTTTTTTAAGCTCTAATTCCTAAACAACAAACGCAAAAACAATTTGCAAGAAATTTACGTATTATTTGCAATCAGAATTGCACAAACTGTAATTAAAGTAGAGAAGCGTAGATGGGCATTTAATAGCTGTATCGTGCCAAGTTCTTTGTCATTTCAGAAGCTTTGTAAAATAATTCGCCAATTTAGCTATGCTATTAATCTTTCGTTAAGCGTATTTTTACAAAATAAAATAACTTCACGTAGTAAATAAATTAATTATAAATAAGAATGTATTATTTCTGATTATTGTACCAACTTGGATTAATTGATTTTTTCGCTTATGAATTATTTCAGCAAAGTAAAAGCACAATTTTTCAATATAAGGTTTTATTTTAAGTTCTAATTAATTCCTAACGACAAACTCAAAACAAATTTGCAAAAATACTCGGATTATTTGCAATCAGAATTGCAGAAACAGTAACGAAGATAGAGAAGTAGGGGGATAGGGATTTAATAGCTAGGGATTTAGCATAGATAGGTATTTAATGTGTTTAATAGCTGTATTGTGCCGAGTTCGTTTTTTCAGAAATTACAAAAATAATTCGCCAATTTGGCTACGCCATCAATCTTTAGTTTAGCGTATTTAAAAAAAAAAAAAAAAAAAACCTTCATATAGTAAATAAAATTAATTATAATAATTTAAATAATATTTATAACTAACTCTAAAACTTAATTAATTAGTCAGAACTCTACTATTTATATATTTATAAATAATATGCATAACAAAATTTTACTTTAGAAATATTTATATAAGTAAATATACAATTTGAATAAGAAAAAAATTTAATATAATATTTAAAAAAAAATTTTTTTTTTTTTTTTTTTTAATTTTAAAAATGACTTTTTCCCCCTGAAGGACAGAAATCATTTTCGACGTTGATTTCTAAAATAATAAATCTTTCGTCTTTTTTTTAAAAGTGAAAGACAAAAGATATAAACAAAAAACTAAAATAAATTTGGCACGTTTTCTTGGAATATTTTATGTTTCCTCCTTCCTTTTATATTGACTGTTATTTTCTCACCTATTTCATAAGGTCTCTGTTGTGAAAGGGATTTAAAGAAACATTTCTATTGAACCATTTTAAAATGATTTATTGATTATGAAATAGGATACAAAACAAATGTTCCGAATGACGAAGGATTAAATAAAAACGACTTTTCCTTCCTTTACATGTAACCCAAAAGGAAATCGGTGAAAGTTAAAACTACTTATTTTTATTCATAACTTCTCATGTTTCATGTCTTGCTGATGTGTAGTACTTTAATATTTAATATTTATAAATTCTTTTCTTAATAAAATTTATTGGGTGTGTTTTAATTTTATAAATAATTAATTTAATTAATTAATTATTATTTCAAGGCAAACACGAGTTCATTCGATATCGTACATGTGGAAACTATTATTATTTTTTTTTTTTTATACAAATATTTGATTCGAAGTCTTTCATAATCCAAAAGATGAGCAGGGCATTGCGTGTTATTTATTGATTATGACTGTTTGAATTTATTTTCTTTTATATGTTACAAAATGAGAAAGGAGAGTTTCATTTTTAATGCTAATTTCAACGGGGCATCGTATTGTCATCTCGAAATCTTTGACTATGAACTACTCGTATAATCCTCTAATGTATAATCTTTTAAATTGAATTTTGAAGTTGAAGAAGTTTGACTTGGCTCTTGTCGCTGAAGAAAGGGGGCGGTAGCTTCCGGGTTACTTTTAGAAGGAACTGCCCCGCATTCGCGTTTCGTATGGAAACACCCACCAAGTATTCCGACTAATGAGACAAGAGGCTGAACATCCCAAACGCCATCGAGTGTCCTCGTTTTTTGAAACAGTGTCTACAAAAATACCTCCAGCGGATTGATCTTCGGCCCTAATGCTCACCAGTGGCGCACGTTACCACAGAGCCACGAGTCTGGCGTTTTATGAAAGTTGGTTATTTCATTTTCAAAATTATTTGCAGTGCTGGTTTGTTGCAATATCTCCGCAGTGAAAATCATGTTGGCAAAAATTGCGCCCGGCTAATGAGAAAAGCACCAAAACACACACCAATAATAATAGAATACCGTAAATAATGAACAATACAGGAATTTGTTTTCAATTTGACTTATGTAAGTTTTTTTATTTATCGGTAAATTTTTTGAAAGCGAAATAGGCCTATACACGGATCAGCTTGTATTTGAAAATATACTTGTGCATGAATGTAATGGACAGATGTAAAAACTTATAGCATTATTCATATTAAATGTAAAAGCAATATTCGTTACTCCCCTAAGTTTAGCAAATGTATGTATGTAATCGTGATTCACACAGTAATTAAAAATTTTTAGGGGTTAAAACTTCTTTTTTATATACTATAAAGAATAATTTTTAGTCGTAAAGAATATCTAAAGGACATGAGCATTTTCTTCCCCTTTTAGGTGGTATCCCAGAAGTCCCACTCCAAACATATCCATATCGAAACAACTCAGCACAGGCATAGCTACCACAGCTCCACGTCCAGTGTGTCCAGTGACGATCTTCAGATAATGGGAAATAATGTGGCAGAGATGATGCTACACGGATTGCCTGTAAGTACTTGCTTTCCTTTTAAAGATTCTGTAGTTTTGTCTTGCAGAACCCTGAGACAAATTGATAAAGAGATCATGAATTTCAGACATTCAAAATCAGTTGATAAGTGATTTTTCCATCATATGTGAACTTATATCATTCTTCGAAACTGCCTTACGGCTTATTAACTGTTAGAGAGATTCATATTAAACTTAATATAGCTTCCCTGTTAATTTCCTTTAAAAGTACTAAAGGGAAAGAGGGGTACTTCGTTCTCGATTCACAAACCCATATGGGTTACCCTTGTTTTAGTGAACGATGCTAATACTATAGGGAAATATAATGTTAATAAGCTAAATACTATATAAATAATAAATATAATAAAGGCTACTAAAGATCTTTTTTTTATGTTCGGAAATGTTTTAATTTTAGGTTTTAATTATCGTGCGGTCTGTCAATTGGAAAATTTAACAAAATCTTGATCTATTATTAATTTAAGATGTTGAAATAAAAGATCGTAATTCCGAACTTTCAAGACAGGATTGGTAAAAATTTTCGGACTTAAAAAAATACAGGCAATTGGCTTCAACTTATAAATTATTTGGCGTATGTAAGCAATTCTTTATTATAAGGCAGAGAGATTTAAAAATGTTGTTAAATATAACTAATTAAAAAGAAAGAATTTGAATATATGGTTTGGTAAAACTAGTAAATCCTTTAGATATATTACACGTATTCGAAAATAATAAATAAATAAATTTGGGTTGAAAACATTTTAGAACTAACTATATTTGTACATGAAAGAAAATATTTTAATAAAATGGAAATACTTAATATTTATTGTTACATTTCAAAAGGAAATATGAAAATAAACAATATTAATCTGATTATTTTTTTTTTTATTCAATTCTACTTCATACAAAAAAAAAAAAAAAAAAAAATTATTTCGTAATATTATTTGGATTTTTTGCAGGAAAAAAACTCTTCTGATTCTTTTTTGTAAATTGTCTGTTCTATTTCTTTTTTTATAAATTAGTATTATGAATTGAATGAAAACCAATTAAATTTAAATGAATTGAAACTTTTCCATTAAAACTTTTTCTGAAACGAAATTGTAATTCAGTTAGTTGTATAAAGAACATGTTAGAATTCAGCGAAACAATGAAATGTATATATTTTACAGTATCCAACTAATATGAAGAAAGAGAATCATAATCAATCATGCTCTATTTTTCATAAAGAAATTTAATTTTTGTCAAAAAAGACCATTTAGTAAAAGTAAAATAAAAAACATACAATTTTTTTTTAAATAAAATGTTCTAAAAAGTCGCCATGTTTTTCCCAAAAATTGGCGATTATATTATACCTCTCCGAAAACTTTGTTTTTATTCACTATCAGATACGATAACAAAATTTACGCTGATACTGAAAACCATTCACTAAAGACAAAACTTGAATGGGTTTTTTTTTTTTCCCCCTCTCTAATCGATTCAATCGACGAGCATTTATCTTTTGTTTATTCTTCCTTACATCAGCATAAGTGCGATTTGAGGCTCCATAAGCCGTACATTTTTCTTTTGAACTTTTATTTATTTATTCCTTGTATATTACGGAATCGTTTACGTAAGCTTCTGTGTAGACTTGCTTACGTGCGGTGCATCACACGCGCTGAACGAATTCTTAACAAAAACTTTTTGAAGTCTTTAGGTCAAGTGGGCAGCGAAGATACTTAATTTGCCGTGGCTTTTTCTTTTGACCGACACTTGATGCTTGATTCTTATTTTGCCCTACACCCACCCCCTCCCCCAAAGCCGCACAACACTTGAGTTGCTTGTCTCACTTGGGATTTGATAGTTGGGTTCTTGTGTTTTGAGCGATGTTGTGGTTTTGAAGAGGGGAAAACTTTGGGCCCAAGCTCTTTGAAATTGAAGAAAATTGGCGACGGCTTTGAGTTTGTTCCGGTTGTTTTTGAATTAACAAAAATGAAATTACACTGTAATATACTCAAAAGAAAGTCTTTAAGTGTTGCTCCAAGGGAAATTGTATTTTTTTTTCAAATTGTGGGTTTTATTATGAAATCGTGAAAGTTTGTAAACATGTAAAATTGTAAGTTTACGTTTTCATGAATGGTATATATTAAAGATAGTCAAAATGATAACCCGATCTGCCCGAAGGCTTACGGAAACACTGCATGGCCAGAAGCGCAGACAGAACCAACTCAGGGCTACTAGCAGGATTCCGCCTTATTCGGCTCCACGGATAGGGTGATATGTAATAAGTACAGCAACCCCACCGCCTTTGGCTGCCCTCAACTGGGCTTGTTGTACTCCAGGGCATCAACGTCCACGCTACAGAACGTGTTCGAAAACACCCGCGGAGATGTATGGGTCTCTTAGCCTTCTTAAGTGACGTTTCCAGGGGGCACCACGAGGAGGTGGACCCAAAGCGCTCCCCATATTAAAGATAGTAAAATCTCATATTGAAAAGTAATTATTTTGAGTCATTGTACTTGATTGCTTTGGTTTGGTTTTGGTTTAGGCTAATTAGACCGGGATTACAATTTAACGTGGATTCCGAAAACTAGTAGACATCCTGGCCATGGTCAAGATTTGAACCTGAAGCCTGTGGTACCAAAGGAGAGAAGAGTATTGAACTGAATTGAGAGAGAGAGAGAGAGCCCTTGTACTGAAGTTAAAAAAAGATGTGAAACGGAAATTCAGTTTTTATATCCGCATTGAGTTTATTATATATATTGCGTATAAATTCAAAATTTTTTACACTTTTTAGTTTGAATTTCAAATTCAAAAGTATTGTTTAATGGATATGTGGCAAATTTTTTTTTTTCATTATATCTCTCAACATGGGGGGAATGATTTGCGTATGCTATTAGGAATAAAAAGTTTCAACTGCATATAAATTCAAAAATTTTCATTTATTTTTGCACTTTTTTTTTTTTTTGTTTGAATTTCAAGTTTAAAAGTATTGTTTAATGAATAGTTTTGAAAACTTTTTTTTTTTTTCTATTATGTCTCTCAATATGGAAAAAAAAAAAAAATGTTTTACAGAACCTATTAGGAATAAAATGTTTCTGTTTTATTTCTAGTTATCAAAAACCAATAACATTATAGTTTCAATGTGAGTCTGAAATATGATTAAAATAAGTATGTAACAATTATATATATATTTTTAGAACAAAGAAACAATTCAAATTATCTTGTGGCAAAATTCAAATATATTTATTCATGACGTTTGATCAATATTACTCATACAATTTAGAGGACTGAACCTGATTCTAAATTTATAGTTAGACACACTTGAAGTATATTGTTTGCTTGTTTTTAAGCATCAGTCAAGTTCAGTAGAGCAAAATTCCAGTTTGGGTCAGACATTTTACATATCACTTTAGAACATTTATCTTCCAAAGCGTTTTTCCGAGGTTGTGTAGCGAAACCGTTATTCAAACAAAATAAATAAAAATAATAAAACCATCGAAATTCCAAAAGTGGACACCCAAGCATCCAGCCGAGCCATCCATCAGAAAAAACTTCATATTAAAAAAGGGGGGCAGGGGAGGGGTAGAGAGAAAGAAAGAAAATTTCCAAGAACAAAATGAGTGGGAAGAGAGAGAAGAAGAATAAAAGCAAAGCGTTTCTTTGTTTCGGATGGAACGCCTTCACGTGCTGGCCTCATCATTTCTCGCTCTGTTGCTCTCAATTCCGAATATTCTCTCTTTTTATTATTGTTATTTTCCTGTAGGACGAAATGTGTGGTCTTTGTGTGCGTGCGGCATTCCCCCTTGTACTTCGCCGCTTTTGTGTTGGTGTGAGCATTAAGTGATTCGAAAACAGACGCATAAGAGGTGCCTTGATATTATTTGTGTGTCATTTATTAGCAACCAGCCTCCGTTATAGCTTCGTCTCTGGACGGTGTAATGTCTTGGTGTAGTGCAGATTTTCTCGAGGCGAAGGTTATAATTTTATTCAAATAATTCCCAAAGGAAAGAGGAAGCAGTGATAATGGGATGGAAATTTGACTTCTTCGCATTTTGATAGGGTTTTTTTTTTCTTTAATGTCAGATTTTTTTATAGAAAATGTGTAGATAGATATTGGGTTTATGTGTCACGATTATTTATTTTATTTTTAATCCACTGATCTGAGAGTGTATGCAACTTAATATATAATAGTAATAATTTGTAAATTCAATTTAATTTTTTTCCTATTAATTTTCTTTTATATTCGACAAATATATTATGCACAACTGCATCTTATTGATTCGAATTACACATAAAGGTATTAACAATTTATAATACTTAAGAAATATAATTCGAAAGTTAATTAATTAGTAACCTTGAACTAGAAATAATGTCTATTAATTTCCCATTACGGAAATTATTTCCACATTTCTCTTACTATATATATCATCATCAGTAGCGCAACAGCCCCATGGTGAGCTAAGGCCGTCTGCCTACTGCCAGATTTCTAGACAGGAGATATTTTCATTTTTACGGGGTGGGATTGTTAGCCTGACGCCTAACGCCGGATTGTTAGCCTGACGCTTTAGTTATATGGCTTATATTAGACCGGGACCTACTGTTTAAAATGGATTCCGAACCACTACAAGCATCCATGGCACCACCAGGATTCCAACCCGAGACCTGTAGCACCGAGCGCCAGAGCGCTAGCCATTCGGCCATCAGGCCCCATATATATATAAGAGAAATTTAGAAATAATTTCCGTGATGGGAAATTAATAGAAATTATATATAGTAAGAGAAAATTGGAAATAACTTCCGTAATGGGAAATTAATAGTAATTATTTCTAGTTCAAGATTATTAATTAATTAACTTTCGAATTATACTTGCTAAGTATTATAAATTGCTAATACCTTTGCACCTTCCGAATTTTTTAAGATACAGTAAAATCGTAGTTATGAACATTTTAATGTAAATTTCATGATGTAGTTAAAACATAATTTTTCCCTTATTTTCGACAAATATATTAATTAGAAGAAAATGATAAAACTGGAAAAAAAAGTTTAATTTAAATGCGGAAATACTAGAAATTATTTAATTCAATTATGTATTTATTGCTGGGTCGTATTGAACAGGCTCACATTCTTACGCGTAAACACATTTTACACTCCGTACCTCTTTTCGTAAAGTGTTTCAGCATTTTATTAATAATATGGAAAAATAATAGAAAGTGATTGTTGTTTGGAAAACCTCTTAAAGAAAGCTCGCCCACATTTGTGGCGTGCCATGAAAAAACTCAACCCAGAAAATTAAAAATCATGGAAACTGCCCCGTTGCGGTGAAGTATGACTAAAACATTAGTCACCGCTACTACAACTAACCGGTTTTCCTTTTTGTATCAAAATGTTATGTCTTTCAAAATCCTGCTGCATGTTAAACACCAAGTTTTATTTAGACAAACCTAGTAATGCAATTTATTAACCAATTTTTCCGTTTATCCTCAGTAGACTTGCATCCACAAAACAGAGTGTCAAGGATGCTGTGTCGCGCGGTTTCGTCATTTTTGTGTAGGGTGCTTGACATGGGTCGTTGAGTGAAAGTTGCGGAGTTCAGCATCCCCGCCTCAAGTGGCCAAAATTGTTGTCGGCTTATTTATTGGGAGGGACTAGAGAGTGAGGGAAAGGGATGCTCCGACAGCTGCAACCGTAGTATTTTCACCAGTTGGCAGGAAAGTTATCTTTACAGATGTTTCGCGTCCCCCTCTCCAGTCTGGGATGAAGAGACTTAGAACCATTCATGGGATCAACCAGGTGACTTTAATGGGAGGGCTGGTTCGAGTCCATATGCCAGTGTTAACATGTGTGATAACTCTGTCGAAAATAGTAATAATAAAGAAATTTTGCTCTTTGGAAACTGAAATACAGTTTAGATATTTTGAAGGTTATTTTATTATTATTTTTCTTTATTATTATTTTCCTTATTTTTCTTTCTTGATTTTCTGCCTCTAAAGTTTTGCCTTTCGTGCTTTGATATTTGTGTATGTCTAATGATTTTCAGTTTCTTCACTACAGCTTGATCGTGAATAAGTTCCTTTCAATTTTGTCATGTTTTTGTCTTTTCTGTAGTTTTTATCCTATGTATAATGTTGTTATATATAGGATATAATGTTGTTATAACCTTATTATTGTAATGTTATTATCTTAAAATGTTAATAATTATCTCTATATAAGTTGTAATGTTATAATTACATTATTACTTTATTATCTCTATATCATGTTATTATTTCTATCCCACTTGATCGACAGCAATATGTAGATCAAGTCAATAAGCCCGTGTGTTCTCATGGAAGGAGAAAAAGGGAGGGGGGAGCTTCTCTTGTAATGGTATTTCTGTTGGAATGGTTGTAATTGCATTTACGTATCATATGGCAGAACACTTGGAAAACACCCACCAAGTAGTCCGGCTAATGAAGCAAAAGGTTGAGTATCACAAACGCCATCGAGTCTTTTCGTCATTTTGAAACAGTGTCTATAACAAAGCCGCCGCCAGCGGATTGAACGTCAGCTCTAATAATGCTCTCTAGCTGCGCACGTTGCTACTGAACCAAGAGACGGACATATACTAAAAGCATATAACACATTTGTTTATTTTGTTTTTTTACCCATGCATATACACTTTGAGGGAAATTTTTTTATTACTTCTGTTAAAACGAAATAATTATGAAATAATGCGATAGCGTTTATCAATAATGGAAAAGAAATGCATTTATAAAACATAAAAAAAAGCAAATTGTTTTATGTATTTTTTTTTATGTATTATTTTTTTTATTCATCTATCTCTATAGTAACAATTTGAATTGATCTCTATTTAGTAGTCGTAATTATCATAAAAAAAAAAAAATTCATAAGTTTTCTAGAACGTGTTTGTATGATTTTTATTTTAAGAAGACTTGTAGATTCAAAGTCAGACGAACTAATTAAAAGAATGACATGGTGGAAAAATCTTAGGAATTTTCTATCAGAAAAATTTTCTACTTGAAAACCAGAAAATATTTGGAATTATTTCGTGATGATTACCATGTTCATGTACCATTATCATTTCATTATTTTTTTTTTCTCCGGAGCTCAATTACAAGTAATCTTCAAATTCGGTGTATGTTCAAAAATTAATAGAAATTCTTTATTTGGACAAATCGCTGAAGAAAATGTAGAAATCGCGGGAAAACCAGATTTAGAAATTAATTTTGCTCGTACTTAGCAAAAAGACAAAAGTGAACTGACTGATCCAGAATTTAATTAAATTCTAAAATTGAAGGACTGTGTAAGGAAAAATAAATATGAAGAGGAAATTTCACTAAAAATCTTGCTGTAAAGAGATTGATGAAAATATATTGAAAGTAAAATTAAGATTTTCAAACATGAATCAAGATATTGATTGCTTTTCAAAATTCGGAAAGCAATCAGTTGTCTAGAAGTATAGAAAAAAGAAGGGAAAAAAAAATTATCAATAAGCAATATTTAAAAAAAAAAAAATTCTGTTCAATTTTTTAAAACTCTTCTACCGAGTGAGAAATTATACGGTGAAATGAGAGAAAATTCTTGTTTTTGTTATTATTCAACGAAATTTGAAATTCGGCATTCTTAATATGCATTTACCAATATCTCTTTTTAACTTTATTATGTTTATGCGATTATATACACGTTAATAAATTATACATAAATGTTCATGTAAATTGTGCATATTAATATTTTTTAAAGATTAATCTTAACTTAGTTTAAAGTTATTAAAATTGCAATCAAAAGAATTTTTGAAAACCTTGCTTTCAATTTTGGGCATGACGTCCGAGTGCCTGCTGCTCGGTGCGCAGGTTTCTGGTTCGAGTCCCGTAGTGGTTTGGAATCCACTTCTAGCCGTACGTCCGGTCTAATATGGGTATAGGGCTGACAGCCCTACCACTTAAAAGGAAAACGTCTTTCGTCTCGAAATCTGCCAGTAGGCAGACGGCCTTGGCCCACCATGGGGCTGTTGGCCCAACTGCGCCAATAATGACGATTACCCAATTTTGTGAGAATAGATATACAACATTGGATGGAAATTATTTGTGAAGCATAATTTATTGAAAATTCATATATATTTGTTTTGTCGCTCTACGGTCAATTTTTTTTTTTCTTTTTTTTTTTTTTTTTCTTCCCGAACCACCAACAAACATCCGTGCCACGGCCAGAATTCGAATTTGGAGCCTGTGATACCAACGGCCAGAGCACTAGCCAATTGGCCATCAGGCCGCATTTCATATAGAAGTCTGAATTTTTTTTTTTTTGTATTCACAAAAGTTTAATAAATATACTTTTAGAAATCCTTATTTTAAAACATTGATTATCAAAACCAAAAAGTAAAAATGTCTCGAGTCCAATGTGATACAGCAGGACAAATATCTGATAAAATGAGCAAGAAAATTCATTTTTCAATAACTTTTCGTTGATTTCATCGCCAAAATTACTTCCTTCATAAATGAACACCCATAAAATTTTTAAATAAATTCAGAAGCTTAATTAAAAATTCACAAAGGATAGGACCCTATTTTTAAAAAAACTGAACCGAACCCCTATCTCTCCATTCATTTGATAAAGTAGGTGCTAAAGCCTGCCATTAAAATTGAATGATTCCACATATTTTTGTCATCCAACCATTAAATATAGTCGAGCCTGTGTGATAAGGGAACACACTTCTTCGAGGGAGATAATAAAATTCTTCCCAATGGTGGAAGAAATGGCCTGATAATATTTTTTTTCTTCTTCTTCTTTGGCTATGTTTTGCTTTTCTTTCTTTTTTGCTGTAGATAAAGCTTTCTGCTGCGATATCATCGTTTTGTTGATGTTCGCTGTAAATAATCTTCTGCCTTTTTGTTTTCTGTCGCGATGCAGAGGAAAGTTAATGATCCATAATGAATCCATGGATCTGCTTGCGGTTGTGTGCTCGTTTGCTATCGTTCGATTTGGTTCGTTTACTGCCTACCGGGATGATGAGGATCATCTCGGCTTGGCGACTTTCTTGAAAGTTGGCTTCTTTTTTTTTTTAAAACTTCCATTTTGACTAAGTGGGCTAGTTCGTGTGTGGGTTTATTATTATTTTAAAGGTGTTTAAATAGTTGTTGAATATTATTGATTCTCTGTTATGATTTAGATTCTATAATGCGATTTTATTCATTTTAGTTTAAAGAAATTTTAATTAAATATGCAAATAATTCGAAGACATATGACCTAGTTTGGGGAATTTTTTATTATTATTTTAAAGTATTTAAATAATTCTTGAATATTATTGATTTTCTGTTCAGATTATGAAATGGTATTTTATTCGTTTTAATTTGAAGAAATTCTAATTCAACGTGAAAGTAATTCCATTAATAATTACAAGTTTATAAAAACTGGAACGAGAAAAACAGAACTCTATGCTACGATGCCACCAAAAATAGTCTAATTCACTATAAAATTATCGTTTGTCCATATTATTAAGAAATTGCTAAATTATTATCTTGAAAATTACATTATTTTGAAAATTGATGCTATATTATATTTGTTTGCATATTAACTGTGAACGCCAAAACTTTTTTTTTTTTTTTAAACATTTTTACATTAAATATAAGTGACGTTAAATAGTTTATCACTATGAAACAATACCACAGTGAAATTTTCATCTTGATATATGTGATTTAAAAATCATTTCTTTCGTGATTTAAAATTATTTTATCCTAATGAAGTTGAAAAGTAAAACAGATCATTTTAATGAGAAATTGTGAAACCAATTTAAAAATAGTTGAAACTTTTCTCTTACTTTCTTTTTAAATGGAAGATAGTTATAACAAATGAAATAGCTGACTGCAGTTTTAATTTAAACTGCTTGTGATTCAGTTATTTTCATAACTTTTATTTAACTACGTATATTTAATAATTGCTTATTAAAAAAAAAAAGTTCAACTTTAATGTGTTTGATTTAAAAATCCAGAAATATTAAATATAGAAAATAGAGTCGAAGTTTGGAAATCATTTGGATGATTTTTAATTGCTTAAATTGCTTTATTATTTTAAAATCTCATTTTGTAATTTTATTCGCTTATTCTGGATCATTTTGGTATTTTTTTACATTATTTTCATCGCATGTGACACCAAGAATTTCTTGGTTATTGTGAGTATGAATATTTTCTAACTTCTAAATTTCCGGTAAAACCCAAAACAAAAGCGCGATCAACTACGCGCCAACGGCAACCCGACATCAGCTGTGAAGTCCATAAGTTTCGTGCAACCCTACCCGACTCGGACATTTTTCCCTGTGGGTTCCCATTCTGTTCACTCCGCGCGTTCCCAACAAAACGTGGTGCACGCTCGCTAGGTCTGCGCTTCCGAATTTTCGCTGCTTTTTGGATTATCTGTGACCGCGATCATGGGAGCTTGAACTCTCACCCCTGCCCCCGGGAATGTCGCGAGGGGTGAGGCATATTTTGGACGCTCCCCCATTGGATGGCACACTATAAGGTAAGAAATGCACAAATATGACACATTTTTTTTTTTTATCACATTTTCTGAAGTGTTTGGGTGTTTACTTTGCGTGATGTTTGGGGTGGTCTCACGCTCTATAAATAAGTCTAGTTGTCACATTGATGTGTTTTGTCATCGACAATGCGATTCTCACATTTTTTTTGAAAAGTTTGTTTTCATTTTTTTTTCATATTGTTGAGAAATAATATTGTAATTTATTTTTTCTTTAGACTCTTTTGATAAAATAAATCTTTGTTTTTAATAAAATTTTATGTTTATTTATTATTTATTTATTTTCGTGCGTTTCAGTTTTAGCTCTTTCTAATATTAAATATATCTTTTAATTCTTTCTATATATATTTTTTAAAAATTAATATTTTATTATGTCATCCAATGTCAGTTTTTTAAAATAAGTTTTGAACATTTTTACTTTTATCAAGAAAATGAAAATTAGTGAAAAAGTTATTATATTTAAAAGTTATTATAGTTATATATAAATAATAATTTCTTTTCATATTTTATTTCTGGAAATCTTCAGTTCGGTGATGTGTATAGATTCAATGTAGAATAATGTGCATTATTTAAGTATATTCATATTATAACATTGAAAATGTTTAACTTTATCAAGAAAATGAAAATTATTAAAAAGTTATTATAGATAATAATTTCTTGTCATTTTTTTTATATTCGAAAATCTTCAGTGCGATTATGTGTTATATTCAGTGTAGAATATTTTGCATTATTTAATTATATTTTTATTATAAATTTATTTTATTAATATTTATTGATCTATAAATAACATAATCCATAATTATTAAAAAAAAAAAAATTGTAATTATTTTTAAGTCGAATAAAAGGAATAATAAATTTAATTCAAAATAACTTTTTGTTATTTTTATTGCAAGGCTCAACAATTCAAAAGATAAAGTTCTAAATATTGAAATATTTAAAAAGAAAATCGTTATATTGCGGTTGTGGTTAAAAGGAAAACAAACAGACATTAATTTACATTCAGTTTGCTAGTAGTTGTGGTTATGAAACTGACCGAATGGAAATCGGTATTCCAGTTGCTAACTTTTTCCTCATGGTGTATTATTTCCTCGAAATTCGTCTGCAGAATGGAAACGAATTTTTTTTTTTTTTTTTTTTTTTTGCAACCTTTACAAAAATGTAAAACAGTTAAACAAAAAAGTTGATTGTCCATTATTGATATTTCTTCGGTGTGTGAAATATTTTATAAAAACCTGGCAACAAGTTTTATTTTAATACAAAATCCGGTGCAACTTATTAATTTTAATGTTTCTACATTTTTCTTTCTTGCAAGTATTACTTGCAATATTGGAAAATTCTGGAAATAGTTTTGTCTATCTTGGTAAACATTTTTTTTTTTCTCTCTCTCTGTTATGCATAATAAAATATTTGTCAATATGAGGATTTCCCCTCTCTTTGTTTTCTCCATCTCTTATAATTACCGGCCAATTTACATAGATTTTTATAAAGAAAAAGACATTTTGAATCCATCAGTGATGTGTTTCGTAATCCAAGATTCGTTCAAATCTCGTCAAATTTCGTTTCATTATTTTACTTGTTACCGTTTTTAGCACTTAAAAGTTAATCATGATGAAATCACATTCCGTTTTCGGATTTTTTTACTTTATCCCGTTAAGATAACGAAATTAGCTGGGTTTTTTTTATTTATTTATTTTTTAAACAGATACTTATAAAAGAGATTTAACACTCGAAATGCTAAAAATGGTTAATACGCAAAATAACGAAGCAAAGTTGTTGAATTTAACAAACCTTTAAGTTTGGAAAAATACAAAACACTTCAAATAATAATAATAAAAACACAGAATTTCGCAAGCGAAAGCCCCCAATATTAGTAAAAGTGTTATTTTTATTTTAGATTTCAACATAACATTTTCTTATATAGAATGTTTTGAAATTTTAAATATCTGAAACTTTCAGTTTAAAAACGGAGTAAATATCTTCAAAATGGCGTTCAAATAATTCATGTGTTTACCCCTCGTTACCCAGAAGTAATCTCCGCAATTAAATCCTCATTTTCGAATATTTTCTGTTACTATCGAAACTCAAACAATTGATTTCTTCTGCTGGTCCTCACATATACAACCTGGTGAATAAAGGCAATCATACTGAAATTTCAAAAGTCGCTTAAATATCTACAAAATATAGTCCAGTAATCCATGTGTTCACATACCATTACCCAAAAGTAATCTCCGCAGTTAAATCCTTATTCTCGAATATTGTCTGTTAATATCGAAACTCAAACAATTGACTTCTTTCATTGATGCTCACATATACAGCTCTGGTGTACAAACACGCCCTACTGAAATTTTAAGAATGGATTAAATATTTACAAAATGTCATAGAATAATCTATGTATTCACACCTCATTATCCAGAATCTTCGCAATTAAATCCTCATTCGCGAATATTATCTGTTAATATCGAAACTCAACAATCAATTTCTTTCGTTGCTGATCACGTAAGCAACGCTGGTGTACAAACATACCCTTTTGAAATTTCTAGAATGGATTAATAGTTTACAAAATGTAGTCGAATAATCCATGTGTTCACACCTCGTTGTCCAAAAGTAATCTCTACAATTAAATCCTCATTCTCGAATATTGTCTGTTAATATCGAGACTCAAACAATTAATTTCTTTCATTGGTGCTGGTTTTCAAATACAGGCTTACTGAAACTTCAAGAATGGATTAAATATCTACAAAATGTCTTCAAATAATCTAGATGTGTTCACACTTCGTTATCCAGAAGTAGTCTCCACAATTAAATCTCCATCTTTAACAATTCTTTATTTATAAGGAACTGACTGGAACTCAAGAAAAGTATTTTACAAGTATGTATTTTTTTCCGTTACATGTTTTCGCAGGTGTTCACAAATTCTTTCTAGATATACAATGGTGGCATTCAGACACACCCTTTTTGAAACTTCGACTCATTTGGAGACTGGATTAAACATCTTCGAATAATCCATGTGTTCACAGCTCGTTATCCAGAAGTAATCCTCTACCCCCAATTAAACTCTCATCCTCGAACTATTATTTATTAATATCGAAACTCAAACACTCGCTGATGGTCACATTTCTCCCACATACACGACGGTGGTTGTGCAAACACACCCTTTCTAAAACTTGGAGAAATTGAGCAAGAGCCATGGGGTTGTCCCCCGCAGTTTCATTTGCTAAGACGATAATTGGAGGCAGTTTGGGACGGTGGTGCCAGATCGCTCTCTCATGAATATATGAATAACAAACGCGCATTTATCAGTGTGGTTCCTTTTGCCCCTCTCTGCACAGCTTGCTTTGACAAAAGGGCCCCGTGCATCTTATCTGGAGCCTCTCTGGGGCTGGATGCGGGATAACTGGCAGTTTCGAGGGTTGTTGAGTATGCATGGTCTTTTGTCTACTTTGTCTCATATTTTGCGGGGGTTAAAAAAAAAAAAAAAAAAATTGAAGGCAGCATTGTTCCGGGCACATTCCTTTTTTTTTTTTTTTTTATTTGTCAGAAGAAAATGAGTATTTTAAAAAAATTAAACTAGCAAATGTGAATCGACAGTGTCTAGTTACGAAAAAATAAAGCATTTAATTTTGCGGAGATTTCATTTAGAAAAAAAAATATTTATGGAAAATTTGAGATTTTATTTTTTAAATAACTCTCCTTCTTCATTGATGCAACAGCCCCATCGGGCCAATGCCGTCTGCTTACTGGCAGGTTTCGAGGCAGGAGATGTGTTCTTTTTTACGGAGTAGAGTTGTCAGTAACATAAATTAATTAACATAGCCTTAAGTAACATAAATTAATTAAATAAAGTACTAATTCTTCTCAAGAATTTTTTACTTATTATCCCTACTTACAACCTACTATATATATATATATATATATATATATATATATATATATATATATATATATATATATATATATATATATATATATAGATATATATATATATATATACTTACACCCCTACTATACATTTGCCTTTTATGTGTTAGAATTTATTAAGATTATTGAATAAATAAGAATTTTTAACTTGAAAACTAAAATTGTAAATTTTTTTTAATTATTATTATTTTTTTTTTTAAGAATAACTTAACTAATGTAGCCAATCAGTGTTTAAGCCCGGCGCGCCACTTGGCGGTTTGACTGCGCGAAAATCGAATGGCAATTGAAAATTAAAAATTTTATTTAATTAAAAAAATAGTTAACAATCTTTTTTCTTGATTTTTGGATCGAAATAATTAATTCAGAGATAAATTGAATTTTGTGTTATAGTATTTAAGTTATGCTGGAATATAGACGCCTAATAATGTTTATTGATTAAACACTATCTATAAATCAATAAACATTATTAAGCAAAATTTGGAGTTTACATTTTTGAGTGTTCACATTCCTCAGATTGTCTCCGGGATTATCGTTCAGAAGTGAAATGAACGTTCTGCAAGCTTTTCTAATGAAGTTTTTCGAAATTTGACGTATCAGCTGATGTATTACTTGATTGTACTGCAATTCCAAATTTTATGGCCCGATATTGTAGAGTCATACAATAACTAATTATAACAGAATATCTTATCTTGCTGTTGTAGAATGATATGGCCTGATGGATATCTTATTGGTATTTCCTTTTTTTCGATTAAAGGAACTTTGTTCAAAACCTGACTTAATGACGCCAAACCGAAAGCTTCATTGTTTATGCCCTGAATTGGAACTAAAAATCTGTAGGCTAGAAAGTCCTTCCATTGGGATCGAAGAGAAGGAGATGAGTACGAATACCTCCGATATCATCTTTGAGGGTGTTAGGTCTAAAAATGTATGCAATGTACCAACAGCATCTGCTGCGGGTATCTTGATTAACGTTGAATCTGTTATATATTTCCCGTTAAAATAACGAATAACCTCAATCGGAAAAAAAAAAAAAGTATCCGATATTATAATAAAAAATATCATGTAGGCTTGTATTCTTTATAAAAGGAGTGACCAAAATTAGGAGGAGGAGACCAATGAATTAAAGCCACTCAAAAATATACTATATACTTCAACATACATTGTGAATAAATATCACATGCATAATGCAGTCATACACTGTAAACATCATATATTATAGACATATACTCTTAATGAACTCATATGCAATAATGCATTTGTTTGCAAAATAAACATTAATTTTATCTCGAATGTCGTTCTATTAATAATTGAACAGCACATTATGAAGGCATTGCTGTATTGTAGTTTAAGTTCGTTTTGCGTGGCATGTAATAATTCTAGGTGGTACTCGCAATGCATTAATAATGATATAATATTTTTAACGCATTAATTTCACGCTTGCATATTATAGCCATTGAAAGAGAAACAGTGTTATGTGTATTTCTTTATACTTTCTATACCATATATTTTTGCTGCCGGAAATAACACGTGAAGCCTTAAAAAAAAAAACCTGAAGGATTTTCTTCGGTTTGTAAATGTTTTTTTTTTTTTTTTTCTCTCTTACTTCGGTTTTTTTTTTTTTTTTTTATTTATTTATTCTTATTTTTAAACTTCTTAATACTCACTCGCAAGTGACGCGTGGGCCTCAAATTTGCTTCTATTCTGAGTAGCATGCCTGTAAATGTTTCGCCCTTGTTTCTATAAATAGATGGAGTGAAATGACTGAGAAAATGAAAGGTGATTAGCAATAAGAAATGGCAACTTTAAAACTTTCCCTCTCTCTAAAGTCTTCTTGTTATTTATTGATTTTTTTTTTTTTTTTGTACTATTTTTTACTTATTTTTTTTTCCCTGAATAAAAACTACGAATAAATGCTTTTTTTTTTTTTTTTTTTTTTTTTTATGGATAATTTCCTTTCATTTTTTCCAAAACGTTACTCAATTTTCTGTAGATTTTCGGAAGTTGAATTGTATGTTCCTGTTCATCTGTGCAAATTTTATAAATTTTTATGATTGTTCGGAATATTTAGTTTATATTTGGGCACTTTACCACCAAAAATATTCGAGTGAAAAAAAAGACAAGACAAAAAGAACGTTAAAAAAAAAAAAAGTGTTTAAATTGAAATCAATCTATAAAATAAAGTTATAAATAACAATTTTTTTTTTTAACTAAATTTTCGTATAACTCGTAATTTTAATTACTCGTAATCGTAATTTTCGTTTCTTTAGTTGTACATTCAAAATTTAAATCGTATTGGTCATTAGGTAAAAGTATAACTTTATGTCAAATTAAAATTAATAGATTAGATTTTTATTGCAAACATACGTACTTTCTTGAATTCAATTTTTTTTTTGTAAATTTTAAAATTTGATTTTAAACCATAGTTTTTTAACAATAATTCAGCTTCATTGAGTTAAAGCAAAATTAATTTTAAACTTTTTTTTTTTCAACTACATATTTTATATAAATAATTGCAAAAAGTGTTCTTTAAAATGTTACATGAGATTATTTTTAGTGGCATATGTCCGTTTATTTATAATTGAGGTATTAATACTAGTTATCTTAAGTATTTGCAAACACGGATTAGGTTCATGAGGATATTTTTATAGTACTTTTTGTTGTAATTGTTGTACATCAGGAGCCTCAAGTTTTTATGTATGTCACAAACGTAACTTGATAAACGGGACTTGAGGATATTGCTTCTAGACAACTCTGAAGCCCCATCCAAACGAGAACGAGTCCCATTCACGAACAAATTAAAAATATCGGAGAGAACCTTACCAAAAGATCATTTTCGACCTCGCTCCGGCAAGAGTCAGTTTTCCGCACATCAAAAAGGGAATCCATTTACGACCAGCTGTCACAGCCAGAGACTGTGTGGGTTGTTTTCCGCTATCAGACGATTTTTGTTTGTTTGTTTCTCTACGGTCATTTTTATTCTTTTTCCATACTGTCATTAACTGTGATTCGAACTACTAATAGACACCGCCAAGATTCGAACCTGAAGCCTGTGGTACTAAAGGCCAGAGCGCTTGCCAATTGGTCATCAGGCCGCGCTGTCAGACGGAGACACTCGGAACGAAAGCTGCTCGCTCTTTTCTTCGCTCTCGTCCGGACGGGTCTTTAGTAATAACTGCTCCACATTTGCGTGCCGTATAGAAGAAGCCCCCTCTCCTCTCCCACCCAAAAAAATCTTTTAACTCTCTGACTGTCAAATGAAGACCTTTACACGATCCATCGTCTTTTTGTGTGCGTGCGTGCGTGACGAATGTCGCCTGTGGATTCGAATCCGTACCTTCCAGCATGCAAATAACAAACGTTATTGGGTAACAGTAGGGCATTGTATATTAGTAATATCATTATTTTAAACATGAAAGAAAGTGAGAAAAAATGGCATCTATGCTATAACTAAAATCATTGTTAATTCATTTTTACCTAAAAAGTAAACTTTTTAATATTTAGGAAATCGATATTTAGACAGTTTATATGCTGTGTGCAAAACTAAAAAAAAAAAAAAAAAAAAAAAAAAAGCATTGGCTCCGATAACCTTTTTTTGTCACGATTATTTACATTTTTAATGCTTCCTAGCTGCTTAATTAAATTCTTATTTATCTCGTGCGCTTTCAACAAAATAAATAATATGCGCCTATTCAATTTCGACATCGGTAGAACGTTGTCATTTTTATTCTTTCCGTGATTCATCTAATATTGATCTACAGTTTTAGAAGGTTTACAGTTCTTAGAAGGGGGAAAATGTTTGCTTTGTGAAAAACAAAAACAATAATACTAAAAACGAGAGGCGCCGATTTGCTGCAATCCGTTAGTTTAAGGCGAAATCGATAGACTCGTAAACTACAGACGGTGGATCAGGTCGTGATCTCCTCATGTGAAAAATCAGATTTGTTTCTTTCCGCTGTACATACATCAGACTTGCACATGCTTATTTGCTTGGAATCCTTTTTGGGATGGGTTTTTTATGTTTTGATACGGTAGACATAAACTTATCAAAATTGCGAACGTTAATGTAAATATGTGAATTGTTGTTGAAGTAGCTTTTGGATTTTAGGTAGAAATGCATTTATGTTTGCTTTGAATTGATTTAAAAAAAAAATTATAATTTTCAGTTGTTTTATTTATTTATTATATGTCTATTTATGTTTACTACATATACTAAACAGAAGTATGTAATTGATTAAATTTTTAATTGCAAATTTGCATTAAATTAATAATTCCATTATAAATTAATAAAATTGCATTTTATTTAAAATGAAAGCAACTAACTTGTTACGTTTATGAACAATTACTTTGTTTTAATAGAGAAAAGCATAAATTTTATAATCTGTGAAGATATAATTCTTTTTATATTATATATTTGACACGTTTCATTTCAAAGTCCAATAGTTCGATAGAGTTCCCGACAAAGCAGTAGATGTCTTCTTTTCCAGTATATTCTTTTCCCAGTATATAATATTTCAATGACGTAATAGCCCCATCGTGGATCAAGTCCTTCTGCCAGATTCTGAAACATGAGATATTGTTTTCTTTTTAACGGGTAGGGTCCAGCCTACCTTTACGCCATATTAGATAAGGACCTACGGTTTAAAGTGGATTCCGAACCACTACAAGCATCCATGGCACCGCCAGGAATCGAACCTGAAATTTGTGGTATCCAGCGCCAAAGTTCTAGTAACTCGGCCATCAGGCCCCAGTATTTTAGGCACATTTAAGAAATTTATAATTTACTTAAGTTTTAAATTGACTTAAATATAAAACTTTAAAGTTATTATTAACTTTAAAGTTTTAAAGTTTTTTATTGACTTGTAAACAATATCCTTATAACGTTAAGTATATCATTACCACTAAGTGAGGTAATACCACTTTTGAATAAGATAACATGCATCTTCAAATATTTTTACGTTTATTAATTTATAAGGAAAGCACCTTATAATTTAATTAATTAATCAGACATTTTGTATGGAATTTTCAATTTAACTGTATATAAGTGATAATGATATATGTATATTCAGTTTTAATAAATGAATTCAAAAATCATTCACGGTGAAACCATGGCGAAAAACATGAAATGTGACATATTTTTTATAGCATGAAGACTTTTAACTATATTTTTTTCTTTTATAAGAAATTTTATTTCTGTAATCTTACATGAATTGCACTTTTTTTCAAAAATCATTCCGGCTTAGTGCTGTCCAGTATTCTTGATGAGTGGATTAGGCTTCATAAAAAAACATTTACTTTTCTGTCCACAGAACTTCATTGATTAAGTTTGTTGGAAAGTTAAGGAAAAAAAGTGAACGACAGGAGCTCTTCATTTTCGTCCACTGACTGCTTCAATAGTTTTTCTCCCGTCGTCCTTTCATCTAAATCAATTGATTTATGGCCATTTTGGTTCCCTGGATAAGACGAATAAAAACAATAAAGCATGGTGTGGAAGGAATTGGGAAAAGATCAAATAAACTCATCATTCATCAAGTCTAACACATGTCATTCTTAAGCGCATACATAAAGATTTATAATGTCGAATATGATTTTTTTAAGTGTCTAAAATAAATTTCACGAATTTTATTCAATTTTTTTTTTTTATTTATTAATTTTCATGTGAAATTATTATTTAAATTTTTCTAAAAAAAAAAGATATCTAATTACATCCATATTTTAAAGTAATTTACTTTTCTAAATTTTCTCTTTAGTCATGACAGAATCATTTATTTTATTGCGGATTATTTGCGTAACCTACATTTAATAACGTTTTAGCGGCCTGATGACTAATTGGCTAGGCCTTTGGTACAACAGGCTTCAGGTTCAAATCCTGGAGGTGGCGTGTATGTTTGTGAGTGTTTGGAATCCACGTTAAACTGTAGTGTCCGATATAATTAGCCTAAAGCGTACAAAAATTACTGTAGAGCGACAAACTAAACTTATAAACGCTTTAGCAATACCAAGATATTGGTATTAGTGCGATCGTTTTTCGTACGAATAAAAAAGAATTTTCGAATAATTTTTTTTTTTTTAATTGTTGATTTTAAGAATTCCTTTAATAATATTTTGATGATTTGATGTACTATATATTTCCATGTATAAGCCGAGAATTTTTTGTAAAGCTAAGTTAGAGGCGGCTTATATATGGATACCTTAATTTCGTAATAAACATAGGTACTTTCCCAATGGCAGGGCACAAGCAATAAATGGCCAAATATCACTAAATATAGCACGTTTTTATACCTTTAGATATATATTCCTCAAATAGCAATAATAGTTTTAAAGGAAATGGGTTGTTTCATTTTTGAAATTGCTGATATTGCTGGTTTGTTACGTCGTCGCCAAAACGAAAAATCTGATGGTGGAGAAATTTGTGCCTGGTTAGCAGTAAAGACCAAAACGTGTATCAAAAATAATAATACAATATCGTAAACAATGAACATGACAAGAACATATCGTAAACAATTACATGTTTTTCGGGTTTCATTTTGGCTTAAATACAAGCTTGAATTTGAAATAAATTTTTTGAAGAAACAAACCTCACTTTCGGCTTATGCACGGAGTGGCTTATATTTGGAAATACACAGTATTTCATTTGCCAGTTTCCTTTATAAATTTCCACCCTTTTGAAAATGACTTTTAGTTCATGAAAGTACTATTTATAATGTTTTAAAGAGTGAAAATTTAAGAGTATAGTTCATGCAGTTTTCATAATAAATCACTTTTGAATGAATAGCTTAATAAATTGATGAAATTCAATTCATCGTTCTTTGACGTTAAATAATTCAAAAACTAGTCAGTCAGTTTTGCGCAAAAAAATGAGGTAGAGAGTTAAAAGTTTGGTGAAAAAAACATTTTTATGAAAAATAAACACAAGATAAAATACAATTCATATTTATTTTATGCATGGTCGATTTTTAATATAACATTTGGGACCCTCGATATTTAACTGAAAAGCCATTTTTTTTTTTAAATCTTTTTAGCCTTTAGTAATGAATAATTTTAAATGGAACTTTATTGTAACGGTATAAACATTTGTTCCACTATAATCCACTTTTTTTCCACTTATCATCAATTGAAATTGACTGTTTGTCAGTACTGATGTAACTGTTTTGCACGTGCTTTTTATCAATAATTCTAACAGCGTAAGAACTATAATTAAGAGATTTTTTTTTTTTTTTTTGTTATCATCTGTTATATATTTATTAGGCCAAATTTCTCATAAATATTTTAATTAAATAATTTACATTAAAAAAAAAAAAATGTCTTGTTCACATGTTTTAAAATAATATCAATGTTAAATCTACTCAAAGATATATAAGACTGAAAGTATGACACCGTTATGGACTTTTTCAGAATTTCTGTTTTCCAATCTTGGTTGAAATATATAGACCGTCCACGTGTACTGACTGTACCTTAACCCGCGAGCCGCACAAAATAATACGTAGGAAATTTTCTAATGTTTATGTGAAATGTGTAACATATGTAGAACGTATAATAAATATATATATATATTATATAATTTAATAAGTGTTTTAGTATTGAGTTGATTTTTGTTAAAAGCAAACTTAAAAGTGATTATGAATGAAAATCAATTCCTTTTAAAAACCATAGACTATTTTTTTGTCATGCCTGAAAAGTTTAAAAAAAAAACTGTTGACCCTAGTAATCTTGCTCATTTTTATATATTATTATAGCAACAACCATATCCATAGATTTTATTTACCACAATTTTAATTTGGCTATAAATATCGTAGAAATTTTTTAAAAATTACACAAATATGAATCCTACTTTCAGTCCATCAGTTATTGACAAAGATTCGATTGTTACAATTTTCAATAAATTACCAAACGTTGAATAAAATATTTTACTCATATTTAAAAGTTCATTTTTTCATTAACTCAAAAGCTGGCATCTTTAATGTTTTAGCGTTTCTTAAATACTTTTAAAAATTGCTTATTATATTTTTGAAAAATATATTGGCGTGTGGTGAGACGGACCGCTAGAAAAACAGCATACAACCCGCTGGTTTCTGTCTTTGCATCTATGATAAAAAAACTTAAAAAAAAAAAGTTCTAATTTTAAGGCCTTTCCTTTTTTGTGTGTGTCGGTGGAAACGAAACAAAAGACTTCACAGACGGTTGTTCGGAAAGGGGAATCAATAACCCTTCCTGGCGTTGTCGGGTGGTGTGCACGATATAATGACACCGAAGGAAGAAACTTGTTGCCGCTTTTTGTGGGCACCCGTCCAAATGGTCGCCGCTGCGGTTTCGATTTCGTCTTAGCTTCTTTCTTTGCCCGCCAGAAACCTGTGCAGTGCGGAGGATTACCAGACGACACGTTTCTAGATCTGATAGGTAGATGGGATCGAATGCAAAAAAGCATGTTGTAAATAAATATCCCTCCTTTTTTGGAATTAGTCATGTTAAATAATTGCTGATTCGTTACTTTTCCTCTATACGTGCCTTTAAAAAAAAAAAAATCCTTTAAACCTGAACCATCATGCCCTGCAATTTAAATGGGAAGTAACTAATATAATTATATTAACTATCGTGAGAATCTTTTACATTTCCCATGTAACTGTCTTAATAATTAAAAGGTATGATATTCATACAGTTGTTGGTATTGAAGATGTCATTTATTTTTTATTTATAATAATACTGAACTTTCTGTATTGTATAAGAAAGTTTTAGATATAAAAGATAATATTTGTCTGAAGATAAGTTAAAAAATTGCTATGGCGGCTCCTGAACATTGCTTCGGTATAATTACCGAGCAAAAAATTGTGTTTCATTCAATGTTCTGCAGAATCCTGAGTATGTGATAGATAAAATCTGACACTGTTTTTGGGGAAAAAAACTGTTGTTATTACTTTATCATTTACTTCATCATCTGTCAAGTCATTTCAAAAAAATGATGTGAAGATTTTTAATGAGTTGTTTTTAAATATATATATATCGTAGTGCGCAAGTTGGGCAACCAGATTGTAATTGGGAGAGGTTGGGTTGAGATACTTGAGACACTAGTTTAGAGAATTCACAGCTTTATTGACACACGCACAAATACTGCCCAATACAATTAGATACTTACAATATTCATCACATTTAAAGATAGATAGTTATAGACGTGGTCGAATTTAACTTCTAAGCCGATACTTAGCTACGCGCAGGGTGCGCGAAAGATACTTCCTCTCCAGGTGTGAGTCTGCAGGCCAATTAATACGCAAGGTTGCATTAAATATATTTCTTCTCGGGGAGAGAGCGTTTCTCAGCAGAAGCGCTTGGTTGGCCTGTACTTCCTCTCAGGTGAGAGTCTCGAGGTCTGCAAACCATTTCTCCTGAATGTCAAAAGTGATTCTCCTGCCGGTGATGGTTACAATATATACAAGAATCAGGCCTGCGGTTGTACGTACTTTTTATCATTATTTACTTTTATAATTGCGTTAATAATAGTATGACTAAATATATATTTTTAATAATCAGACGTTATATAATTTAGTGATTTTCTTAATAACGTTGGTGTTATTATTGCATTTTTATAAAAACAGATAAAAGTAACATACTTTGTTCGTAGATAATTATTTTTTAATTTCATACAGTTATTTTAATTCAATTCAAATAATATTTTAACAGTCTTAATAATTCATTCTCACTGAAAATTCTGGATTGAAATCGATTTATTTATTTATTTTTTTTCTTATCTAAAATTTCGCATCGAATCATTTTAAATCAAAAATGCAAGTTCGATTTGAATTGTTTTAGGGGCCATTTGTCTTGCAGTCCGAATAAAAATTTTGAATTATCTGCTTCGGTGTGCAGCAGATTGCCAAAGAAATCCGCTAACCTTGGTTTGAACTGAAACTGTATTTAAGGTCAAAAGGAAAACAAATATTTTTGTCCAATCAAGTGTGATTGAAAGCACTGATTATCACTGGAGCGTCGCAACTTCCTCCTTCGAGTGCTTCAATTTTCTGCGAGTAAAAGCAAACACACTTCAAAGAATGCTCATCCTTTGTATAATTATACTGAAAGTAAGATAATGAGAGGGGAAATAAATTAAACACATTTGTAGAAGTGATAAATCAGGGGTGCGCAGACTTGTGAAGGCCGCCTCATGGGCTCACGGTGACTTGACCATTCCCTCCTTAAAAACATTTTTATATTTATATATAATTTCACTTCTTTGTATTTAATAAAAATAAGTGCTTTATTGGTTTGTTCAATGTTAGTAGTAACCAACCACAAAATATATTAATCAAATGCCTCTTATTGCCCTTAAAATATATGGGTATTTTGGAAAGCTGTGTTTTTCATGTCTTCTTCCAAATTTGGACATTTTCACTGAAATCTGTATTTTTTTTTTTTTTTTTTTTTTAATTACGTTCACGAGCTTTTTTTAAATTTCTTTCACGGACTTTTTTACTCATAATATTTTATGTTCATTAATTTTATTGTAATAATTAATTATCATGATTTTTAAAATGAATTTTTATATATATATAGTCTTTTATGTATTTCGTCCATTAACTTTAAAAGCTTATTGACCATTTTACTAAAGGACCACCACTTCGGCTGTTCAGTCTCAAGGCTTTTAAAATAAACACTTCATCAGAAAGAAAAATTTACTCATATTTCCTCCTCAAAACTAACAGAAGAATTTCCCCTATTCATTGTGTTTTTATCGCGACATAAATATCTTAAATATAATGTTTTAAAAATTATTATTGAAATATATCTTTAATTTAATTGTATAAATGGAAATTAGGAATTTTATCCCCAGTGTCCCGTAAGCTATTTAGCCTTTGTCAGGTGTAAACACAGGAAATTTCACCTTTCGGGTTTCGAATTCAGATACGTAGCATGCTTTCTTCCAGACACAATATATATATATATAATATGAGTTATATGTCCGACTCGTGGCTCAGTGGCAACGTGAGCATTAGGACTGAGGTTCCATCCGCTGGCGGCTTTGTTGTAGAAACTGTTTCAAAAAACGAGGAGAATCAATGGCGTTTGGGATGTTTAGCATCTTGCCTTGTTGGTCGAACTACCTGGTGGGAGTTTTCCAGGGTTTTCTCCCACAGATATGCAAATGCGGGGTAGTTCCCCGTAAAATTCCTGTCGGGAGGCACTGCCCTCCTTCTTCAGCGACACAGACACTTCTTCACCATCACAACAGAAGCTGCACCTTTCCTCCAACCATGAGTACATTACTCATGGGATGTCCGTCCCTCGCTGCCAGACACTGAGGATGAGTCACAACGTCACATGAAATGTATTTAAATTACATTTGTTTGTAAAATCTTTTATACCACTGTTAGTTTTGAATTTATTAAATACGTTTCAAAACAAAACTAGAACTGAAAATTAAAAGACAAATACATTTGTTACGTATATTTTTGAACTCATATATTTTAAATTTTCGTATAGTTGTTCATTTCACTCCTTGAATTTATTATTACAAAGCAAAACTCCAAATAGCCATTATCTACCATAAAAGACATAGGTATCCGTAAATTAAGATGCATTACCTTTATAACCTACATATCTCTTTCCGTCGTGTTCCCACGCATTCTATCGGAACCAAAAAAAGAATTCACCGAACAATCAACTTCTTTGAACTTAGAAAATTGCTTTTCCCGGACGTTTTTCCTTTAAAAAACTAATGGCGCCGGCTTTTATCTCTGGGAAAAATTAAAGCCGATTTTTAACGAAAAACTCGGCAACTTGTACACAGTTTACCGCTCGGATGACCTTAATTTCGTCTGGGGGCGACTCATCTTCGGCGAGGGCTGTCACTTGCGAATTAAGATAAGCTCCTGCCGTGGCGAACGACTTCTGAAGTCGCGGCGCCACGGTTGCAGCTAAAGAGAGGAGCGCGTCTCTTTTATGTAAAGGTTGCGATGCTGTTGCCACCGTGATTTTCAAATTTGCGTATATAAAAATAAAAATAAAAAGTGACATGGTGACAAGGAACGACTTGTGCAGATCGGTTTCTTTTAAGGGGCTTTTTTTTTCTCTCTTTTTTTTTTTAAAGGTATAATTAGCTGAAAATAAACTGCTTTTTAGAAACAACCGGCTATCAAGAATAAATATCGTTTGTTCCGGGTGTAATTTTTATTTGTTTTTTTTTTTTTTTTTCTCGTGAAAAAAAAAAATAATAAAATAATTCATTAAAATACTTTGTTAGTGCATGTAAATTTTTTTTTCTGTTTAAGGATCACAGCATTTTAATTTTAAGTACTTTGTAAAAGATGTGTGGAAAAAAAAATAAAAATTTGATCTAGTTAGATTTTACAAGCTATTATAATTATTTTCATCTTTCGTAACAGTTTTTATTATTATTATTATTTTAAATTACACTGTATTTAGTAATCCTTATCTGTTCTTCAAAGTCGTGGCGCCACGGTTGCAGCTAAAGAAGAACTCGTCACCTCTTTATGTAAAGGTTGTGGTGCTGTTGCCACCGTGATTTTCAAATTTGCGTTTATAAAAAAAATAATAGATAAAAATAAAAAGCGTGATATGGTGACAAGGAATGACTTGTGCAGATCGGTTTCTTTTAAAGATTTTTTTCTCTCTTTTTTTAAAGGTATAATTAGCTGAAAATAAACTGCCTTTTTAGAAACAACCAGCATCAAAAATAAATATCGTTTATTCTGGGTGTTTTAATTTTTATTTAGTTTTTCTCGTGAAAAATAAAAACTAATTCATTAAAATACTTTATAACTCCGTACTTTTTAATGCATGTAGTTTTTCTGTTTAAAGATCACAGCATTTTAATTTTAAGTACTTTATAAAAGATATGTGTAAAAAATAAAAATTTGATCTAGTTAGATTTTACGAGCGTTTATAATTATTTTCATCTTCTCTAACAGTTTTTTTTATTATTATTATTTTAAATTACACTGCATTTAGTAATCCTTATCTATCCGTCAGAATTTTTAATTTTTCAAGAAAACTCAAACTTTTATCATAGGTTTTATGAAAGTATTGTTGGTAAACTTTGTTTTAACAATTGAATTACACATCTAAAATATTTTTAATGGGTTTTTCATTATGTATTTTCTTTAGTCATAGTTGCTTTTTATTGATACTAAATGTTTTTCTTTCTAATGATAATGATGTTTTGTCTACAATCGTTACGTTATACTCGTATGGTAATGATGTTTTGTCAGTTATCTGGCGCTGTTCTTTTGTGTGTTTTTCTTTTTAATTTTATTGGATTCAAATGAAATTCTACGAGTAAGCATCACATTGCTTAATAATATTTCTTTTAATACAATATGCTACGTTTTAAATAGTGAAGATGACTATCTTCATTAAAAACTGTTTGTTATACATAAATCATAGTTTGTTAAGTTAAGGTTAAGTTAAGTTAAGGTCAAGTTTGTTAAGTTATTTGTTTTTAAGTTTTTTTTTTTTTTTGCTCGTTAGTATAGTTTAAAAATAATTAAAAAGTTATTTCAAAATATTAACTTTGTATTTGTTGTTGTAACATCTGTTGGCATCATAACATCTGTTGACAAATTCTGAAATCATATTACAAATTTATATATTAAGCGATTAAGAAAAAAAAAAATTATACTTTTGAGTCCAATTACATATTATTTTTTATATCGCGTCTTATTTCAAAAAAATTTAGATTTTTACTAAATCCATTTACTCATGTTGAAATATTAAAAAATATATATATATATATATATATATATATGCAATTTAAGTTTTACACTAAATTTTAAAACATCTTTGAAGGATATGCGTACATGTAACTTTTTTATTAAAAAATGTGTAAAGAAGTTATATAAATATCTCTAAAATCATTATTCATTCTTTTTTTTTTTCCCAAACTAAAGTCGAAACTATGCATTTTATTGATTTAATGATTTATGATCAAAAACTATTATTATTGATATTCAAGTATAAATTATGCCATTTGGATTGTGTATTAAATTCATAACTATGATCCTTAAAAATATCTTTATTTTTAATTATTTTGAAAAATAGATAAATAAATAAATTAAATAACGGAAAGTAAAGGCTTATGGCTATAAACAATAAATAGCACACAGTTCTTCGCATTCTTGTGGGTATTAAAGGTTATCGAATCAAATAACACATGAAATCTCAATGCAATGATATTTGCGAAAAGGATATTACGACTGAATTCACTAGTCCAGTTTTAGTTTAGTTTTCTGTTTTAGTTGTAGTCCAGTATTAAAAATTAACGAATTAACTCGTGTTAAACGAATTAACTCGTGTAGTTCCGAGAACTGTTGTACCGAGCGTACTCAAGATAATCCGTTAAATATTTAATATTAATACAGAGTGGTTATAATTAAAGTGACCCTATTCACCCTATAATATGGGGTGAATATAACCCACCCCTTACACCCTAGTGATTATAATTAATGTAACCCGTTCTGTCTAACTCCTCACATTGCGCGCCAAGTCAAAGAACTGCTTCGTGCTTACTTTGGCGAGAATCGTGTAATATCAAAGATTCTTCGGATGCCTGGCTTCTCTGTCACTCGACTTAAATCCTTGTGATTTCTGGCTGTGGGGATACCTAAAATGGAGGAGGAATTCGGACTTTACCTGAATTGAAATCCAGCGTTACACGCCATGTTGCTGAAATTCCTCGCTATAATGCGCTTTAAACACGTAATTGATGTGAATGGAGCACATATTGAGGTGTTTTGACATATTTTTTAACCTTCTTTAGGCGCCCCAATTCCACCTGGTGGTCAAAATTTGAACTATTTTTTATATAATGTGGAAATCTTTTCCCCCATTGTCCATATACCAAGTTTTATCGAAATCCGTTTGATAGAACGGGTTCTAGAGGGTTCTGAATAGGGTCACTAATTATAACCACCCTGTATGTATTACATATTTTAAGCACTACTTTTATATTAGTTGGTATTATTATAACTTGTACCCATACACACGTAGAATCCATAATGAATGGCACATGTTGAGAAATATTGATTAATAAACCACATGTTTATCTTTCGTCTGACCACCACTACTTGCGGATCTGATATTTTGACACCGTAAACATCACCTAACCCACTTCTCTTTAAATCTCCTCACTGCCCTACTTCTACTCTTCTCTTGCACCACAGCGTCCGTCGCACTTTTATTACTTAAACCGTTACAGAGTTTTTAACTATCCCCGATAACGCTAAACTTCCACAAAGTGTGGGGAATATTTGGCGAAATCCTTGTTCCGCTCGCTAAAAGGAAGGGGACTCCCCATCATTATCTAATTACGTGAACGCTACGATGTAGAGTAAGAGATTCGCTTAAATACAGCTAGCTGATAAAAGATATTTCTCCTCTAAAAGGGAGGCCAGGTTTGGCACGCTCTTACCATTTTATCTAATCTCTCAGGTCGAGTGCGTTGTATTTTTTATACTCTGTCTGGTCCGAAATTTTAAAGATTTTTGGAGGAGATCTTGCTTTATGATTCGTGTGGTGATAACTTATAAGAATGCATATATGTTACTTATTAAAAAAAGTAGTTATTTACTATTGTCACGAATTTTGACGGTTATTTGCTACTATAGCAACAGATTCGCTATTTACCCACAATGCACTGCGAATGATGGAAGGGGGGCTGGTACAATGTATTTTGTAATGATCACTCTCGGTCAGGGAAGGTGCATTTTGAGTAGTCGACAATCTCTTTCTTATCCTAAGTGTAACAAGTTATTCTTGAAAACAGATGTATTGTACCTAACCAAGCATACCTATGTAACATTTCTGCTAACATATTGTTCTTCTAACATATTGTTGATTTTAAATTTAAGATATAAAAAGCATGAAATTTATCGCATTGCTTCTATGTGCAAATAATAGCAAAATGATGACAGATAACTTTGTCGTTTTCGAATGTTTCACATTTTACCCACCACAATTTGGAACGAACACCCTGGATTCATACTCTCCTCCCTATATGTTTTTAGCCCTATGGCGACCTGATGGCCAAGTGGCTAGCGCTCTGGCTTTTGGTACCACAGGCTTCAGATTCGAATCCTGGCTGTGGCATGGATGTTTGTTGGAGATTCGGAATCCACGTTAAACTGTATATACCGATCTAATTGGCCCTAAAAGTGAGCACGAAATGATCATAGAGTGACAAACCAAACCTGCTCACCAACTATTTAGGCATTTCACAAATAGTTTTAAGTATTGTATTTATCAGAGTTTTGTAATTATTGTTTTTGTTATTTTATCAGAGTTTTAATTTATTGCTTTTTTACTAGTTTTATAACTGTTTAAAAAAAATATTGCTTGAAAGATTCTACTTCCGTTTCAATTTGTATGGTTTCTTGTACTTCCTGAAACGTGTTCTAAGTATTGCATTCCAAATTATCTTCCCAAACCTGTAAACTTTCTTCGCACCTAATTGATACCATTTCTCAGAATACCGAAAAGTAAAAAAAATAATAATAAATATCTGTGAGTCAACGGTTTCAGTTGTGTATAATGTTCCAACCAGTTGCCCTGTCACTTGCCAGGAGATTTTCGATTCCCGCCCCTGTTTGTGTGACATTCGAAATGGAAAATGGCGAATACTGGGGAACGCCCTATCCTTAATGGCCCCACTGTTTTTCCTAATACACTTTTTCCCTTTGTTTAGTGACGTCACTGAACAAAAAAATTACATGTCATCCAGTTGCCGACACCTGTAAGTTTATCACACGCCTCGCCACATGCTATTTCGGCAACTGTTTAGGTTTCGTGATCTGTCGGCAAGTTCTCTTTTGATAGTTCATTTGTGTTGCTAGCAAACGGCCTCGCATGAACCTAACATGGCAATATGTTATTACTTAATTTTATTTGTAACATAGGATCATGTTGTAGATTTATTGTTATTTGTTGTTGTACATTTGGTAGATTTGTGTACCACTTATGTATACAGCAAATAGCCTGCTCATGAAATTGGTAATGGGAATTATATTACTATTAAGAGTAACTGCTTCATATTTGCAACCGTGAAGGAAATACGAGGCAGATACCAGAAAATTTTTTCCAGATTGCTGTTGTATTGCGCTTCGTAGATTTCGTATTCCACTTATGTATACAACAAATAGCCATTGATGGTTGATGAGAATTATATTACTTTTAAAAGTAACTGCTTCGTATTTGCAAGCCGTAAAGGAAATAAGTTGATATCAGAAAAATTCCTACCAAGCTGCTGTTGATGTATTACGCATCGTAGATTTCGTGTTTGACTTATGTATATAACAAACAACCATCGATGAGTGATGGGAATTGTATTACTTTTAATAGTAATTGCTTTGTGTTTGCAAGCCGCAAAGGAAATAGTTTAGAGGCAGATATCAGAAAAATTCCTACCAGGTTGCTGTTGATGTATTATGCTTCGCAGGTTTCAGGTTTCACTTATATATATTACTTATGAATAGCCATCGATGAGCAATGAAGGCATGACATTGGCACTCCCATCTAATTTATTGTTCATGGGTGTTGATGTCTTGAAACTTTGAATCACTTTATTTCGATACCTTTCCGAAAATTTCGTGTTACATTCCAGAAATACATCTTTTTTCAAAACTTTACTTTATGAATGTAATAAATATACATACAAAATTTATGTAATTTTAATAACAAAGGAACTTATTAAGCGCACCTTTTGCGCTTTCTTTTAAATTTTATGCTGTAATTTTGCTGAAAGTGTACGGAAGGATGAATTCTAATTTGTTTCATGGACATTTTCAAAAATTTTACATGACAATCATAAAATTTGCACAACAATTACAATCACACCTGCTTCTGTGATGCTTACGCATTCTTTTCATATTTGTCATCGAGGGTCCACGTTTCTGAAAGGTGGCTGTAATCCACGCCACTGGCGCCGCATTTTCACGCTAGTTGTACATGTTGACACAACCTCACGAGTCGGGTAGCCAAAGTGTTAACATAAAATCCCATCAAAGCATTATTTTGATATATTATAACTCCGTAGAAAGAAAAATTTATTGAGGAAAGGAGAACATATAAATCTTATTTAATTTCGGAGCTTTTAGCAAAGTTTCATTTGAATTATTTTATAATGCAAATACTTACTTTTACGTTTAGTTTAGTAGTTATTGTAGAGCAGAAACATTGCTTTGATAGATTATAATTCTCTAGCATCTCCGATTGAAAACCTTAAGAATGGCATCTGGAGAGGATTCCATCCTGCAACCACTTTACTTCTGTCCTCTAATTGGAAAAAAAAAAAGAAAAGTATTTCGCATTTGTGATATATTATCGTTCACAAAAGTTCGTGCTCACAAAGTGCTCTAAACCTATAGGATTTACTGTTTAGTTATGAGACTTGTGAGTCAATGTTTAGTTTATTAGTCAGCATGTAGTTTAACGTTATATTTAGTTTAAAAGTTTTATTTTTAGATTAAGAATAAATGCACTGCTCTTAGCATTTGAAATGCCTATAAAATTGCCGTCTATAGAAGATAGAAGATCATATAGAATTAATTTGTTTGCACAGATGTCGTCTTTTAACATGAGACAAAGAACGTTTTAAGCCTGCAATAATATTTCATGCTAGAAAAGTTATGTTGATTTTATTATCGAAATTAAGATAATTCTTAAAGCTTTTCTTTTAAATGAAGAAGAAATTTGTAATTGAGAGTTTGGGAAATTTTAATTTAAGCGCATTAATAACAAGTAATATTAAAAAAATTTTTTTTTTTTTAAAGTGAATTCCTACTTTTTTCACTCTATTGCAGAAGTCCTTTATAAATAATTTTCATTCATTTTTAAAAAGTTTATCTGGCGCCATCTATTGGTAGGTATATGCAACTTAAATCTAAAAAACTAAAATTAATTAATTAAATTTAATTTCTGAATTAATATTTGAAAAAACTGTATTACCATCCAGTGTCATCCACTCAAAGTCAAAAAAAATCAATCATCATCAAGTGTCATCATCAAGTTAAAAAAAAAAAATGTATTTGAACTTGAGTGGATGAGTAAAAAAAATATCTTATGAACGATTGAAAATTTGAACAAGATATATATAGGAGAGTGTGAGCTAATAGAAGGAATTGAAAAATATACTATCTTCATAATGTACTGATGTATTAATTAAAATATAGGAAATGTATAGACAGACAATAACATACTACAAATGACGCAGAAATGGTCGCAAAACTAATTGCTTTCTTAAAATGCGCCTCTTTCTGTAGCCTTCTCTTTTATTATTTCAACTCAAAGTACTCACTCCCAGTAAAAGGGACGAAAAAAATTACAGGGAAACGAGATGTCCCTCTTCAATCTCGTTTGTAATTCACTCCTGTAATTAAAAGTCAAAATTGCATCGACTCAGTTACGGATTTTTTATTTTTAATGGCTCGATTCCAGTATTCCCTCAGTCCCAGTGTGGGGTTCGTGTGTCATCTCAACAACACCCAGTCTCTCATACCCCCTCAAGCTGTCCGTAGGCGTCGACGAATGTACAGCCCCATCTCACGTCATTTAGCACCCCCGTCTCATCCACCGAAATCCCCTTCCCTTTTTCTCCCCCCTTTTCCCTTGCAGGGGGGTGAAGTTGACAGGCATCACTTGGCCAAATGAAACATCCTTTTACTCTCCCTTTCTATCTCTCCATCCTCTTCTAGATTCGCGATCAGACGAATTTAGAAGTTGTCCTTCTCCCCACTCTTCAACATTCTCACCCCCCATCCCTCTTTTCTCATTGGTGATTGATCAGGAGGAAAGCGGTCGTTTTCATTTTATTTACTGGCTATTCACGCTTTCGGATGCAATGCCGAACGAGGAAGATACTAAGAACCTTAACTTTGTGTTTTGTGTGACAGATCTTTTGACCACAGCTGCGCTTCCGATTTATGTACTCGTTTATGAATAAATTTGTGAGTTGTTCTTTAACCCCCTCTGTTAGTCACTATCATTTTCAATCAAAAGGGTTGTAATGTATCTCACATTTATAGAAGTTTTCTATTGTTGTGTGATTAGACCTTAGATATTTCTATTTTTGCCCTTTAAAGTGGTATAAAGGAATTGACGTTTTCCATGTTTGTTCTGTGATTTGTTTTGGTTTGTCGCTCTACGATCATCTCGATCATCAACTCTAACTCGCTACTTTGGGCTAATTAGACAGGGACCTACAGTTTACGTGGATTCCAAACCAATCACAAGCATCCATGCCAACGCCACGATTCGAACATGAAGCCTGTGGTACCAACGGCCAGAGCACAGTGCTAAATTGGCCATCAGGCCGCTGCTTAATGATTGGAGGCCATTTCTCTATCACTGTGCCTAAAGCTGAGTTGGCCCTTTACAGTTTGGGAAGCATGTGGATGAGAAGTCTGTTTGGGGTCTGCGACGTTTTACTATCATGTGAGTCAGGGACCTACTGCTTTAAGTGGATTCCGAACTACTCGCAAACATCCATGCCAACGCCACGATTCGAACTTAAAGCCTAACCAACGGCCAGAGCTCTAGCCAAATGGCCACCAGGCGTCTGTTTGTTCTGTGAGAAAAATATCTGCTAATAAAGCTTTAATGAACCACTCAATCTATATATGGATATATGGTTCTTCCAACATAACTTTAAAGGAAACATTTTGTACAAATGAAAAAGTTTTTATAACTTAACACTGAGAGATCTAATTCCGATCCTTCAATTTTAACCCGTCGCCATTTCTCTCCTGCAGAAGACATCAATTCCCTCTTGGGTTCACCCACACTTTTTGTTATTTAATTCTCTAGTTTAAAATTCTTATTATATTTATTATTAATTCTTATTATATTTCTTAAACTAATTTTCTCTTGCTGCTTTATGCTGAACTTACCAATGCCTTTTCACGTGCTTCACTTTTGCTTTTCATCACCAACGTATCATGCGTCGATTTATTTCAAATTATGGAAGAGAGTCTATTGACCTCTGGGAACAACATATTCTGTAAATAGAAAAAGATCGCTTTGGTGTGTTGCCAATGATCAACGAAATAATTGTCATTGGTTATTTTTTAATTAAATAAAAACCTTATTTTTTTATTGTTAAATTGGAATTTCTGCTAGACTGTCTAGTCCATCTGATAGCGTGATGGTATTTAACATCGATATCTTATGGCATAATTGCTTTCGACTATTGTTTTTTATTTTTTTTTTGGAATTTATCTTGAAATTAAAATGGAAAATTTTTGAAGTTGACATGATTGTGTTGTATAGGCTGAACAATTTTTTAAAGATTTAGATTTATTTTAAATCCTCACTTATTTATACATAGTCATTCAAAATAATTTTTTCTGTGCAATTTTTCGTACGATAGTTTTTTAACTTTTAACAGAATGTTTTATACTCGCAAATGAGATTTTCTCTTGGATCATCCCCACCCCACCCACACACTGATTTTAATCTTTAATTAAATCTGCCGAAATAAAAAAAAATTGTTTTTCTGTAGACAAAAAATGCTGTATCATATTTACTAATAATTTAAATAAAAATAATAAGTAATTTGATGTAATAATAGATAAATATACGATAAAATAAAAGAAATATTCTTATTATTTTTGATTGCGAACGAAAAAAAAAAAAAACCGACAATTGCCTAAAAACTAAAAAATACTTGAATATTTGTCCATTATGAATTTTTAAAGCATATCTCCTTTACTGATATGTATTGTTTTAATACGTGCCTCAAAAACGTTTCCATGACTAAACTGATCCACATAACACTGAGTCATCTAAAAAAGAATATGTACGTAGTGATTCCCTTGTGTTTGACCCCGATTGACAGAAAAAAGCATTGTTTTTGGCATCTGTATCTATAGGAGATGCTACTAATGCAGGTTTAATACAGAAAAACGTATTTTTATCTGCTATTATGTCATAATTAATTTTTGTGGAATTTCTTAAAACAATATAAGACCATTTGAAAGTCTCAAATTTTTGTTTAAATAGAAAGAGTCTAACGAAGAATGTGTTTTGCACACACAAATGCATTACATTCATGTGAAAAATTATCGGTGGTTTTCTCAAACTATGGAAAGCTATCTTTAAAGGACTTGCGGATGGGTTTAAAATTATAATAAATCATAAATTGTTATTAGATTTATTTCAAAGCTATTGGTTATTATTTTGCTCTTGACTACATTATGTACGTGTCAGAAACAGTGCTGATTGCCTGATAGCAACTATACATTTTTAATAACCTATACATATAGCAAAAAGCACTTATTTTTAAATGTTATTATTTTTATACATGTGAAAAATTCTTTGATTGAATTTTATTATGCGTTAGTAAAGAATTACCGATTTTATGCACTAAATATTTTATTACTATTTTCTGTTTTCTTTTCAGTCCTATAGTAAAATTTTCTTTTTCTTTCTGAAATCTGATTTTTATCAAGAAATTGGTGTCACAGTAAAATATTGCAATAGTTGTCATTCCATGAGACTTCTTCCGCTTTCGGGGAAATTGACTACTGACTGTTAATAACTTCCTCAACATCTATGAAATACTTTCACATAGACAAAAGATAAATTATATTTCTCCCTACAACACCCTCTTTGTCTTCTTGGGGGAGGATGGTGGCACGTGCCAGCTTACCCAACCGACAGACACTACCACGACAGTGTCCCTGGACGGATGCCATTGGATTCCTTGCGATTGACCAATCTCATGCCTCCGAATAAATCGATCAGTCCTCTAGATGTATATTAGATTGCCACCACCCTCCCTTCGGTCTACCCTAATCAGATGGGAGGACACCAGATGGTGTGCAGAGCAGTGGTGCAAATCGTCTGTCATCTTCAAGCCACGTGGGAGGGTCGGTTCGCTTGAAATGGAACTTTCAAAAAATTTCGGCTGGACTAGTACCTCTTCTTTCTGTCAGCTGTTCGGGACGGGTTCTCCCTTCAGCCGACGTCCTCTTGGCTCTGCTGACTCAAAACTGTCATATTCGTTTTATTCCTTTGTTGTGGTAAAAAGAAAAATCGACATGCGAAATTCGATGCTTTCAATGTACTAGGATTTTATTTATTTATTTATTTATTTTGCAGTCGAAAACAGCTTATTTTGGCTCCCTAAGTCCGTTTTGATTTTCATCAAAAGCGTAGCAGTCTTTTCTGTTTTCAATCTTGACGAATTAGATTTATTTACTTCTCTTTCATGTTAAAATTTCAAATCTAATTTAGGGTACAGTATATTTTAAATCTAAATTTCTTGATTTCATTTTTAAGTTTAATTTCCATTCATTAAAACTTATATATTTATATGCCGATGTTTTCGATTAAGACTTCCTTTTTTTTTTTTTTTAAACGTTTTAATTAGAAAATTTAATGTTCTGATTTCAGAAAGTTTAGAGGAAAATTAAAAAAAAAAAAAAAATTCAGGATTATTCTAAATGGTCGAGTTACTAGCGCTCTGACGTTCGACGCCACAGGTTTCGGGTTCGACTTCTGGCAGTGCCAAGGACGTTTGTAGTGGTTCGAATCCACTTTAAACGTAGTTTCCGGCCTAATATGACTGTAGAGCGTTGTGTGTAAGGCTGACAACCCTAACTCTTAAAAGCAAACATTTCCTGTATCGAAATCTGTCAGTAGGCAGACGGCCTTGTCCACCATGGGGCTGTTGCGCCAATGAAGAAAACGTTTAGTTTGTCGCTCTACAGTCATTTTGTACGCACTTTAGGCTAATTAGACCGGAACTTACAGTTTAACGTGGATTCGAACCACTCACAAACATCCATGCCGCCACCATGATTCGAATCTGAAGCCTATGGTACCAAAGGCCAGGTGGCTAGCCAATTGGCCATCAAGCTACAAAGTTAAAAAAGAGTATTCTTTGTTTGTTGTTGTTGTTGTTTCTTATCCTACTTGGTAGATATCTAGACCAAGCCCACGAATCCGTACGACTCATGATTGAAGGAGAAGGAAGCAGCTTCTGTTGTAAATGGACCACCCGTAGGTAGAAGTCTGACTTTTGCTCCGTGATGCTCTTACAGTCATATGAGACCGGGACCTACGGCTTAAAGTGAATTCGAACCACTACAAACATCCATGGCACCGCCGGAACACGAACCCGAAACCTGTGGTACCGAGCGACAGAGCGCTAGCCACTCGACCATTCAGGCCCAAGAGTATTCTAAAAACTTATATAATCAATTTATGATTTGATACGCATTTGTATTTATCCTTGTCATAAATTCTAAAATATGGATATTAATTTTTCTAGTAAAAAGTTTTTTGTTTCTCATTATTATTTTTATAAAGTATTTTCAACTTATAATAAATTACAATTTTTAAAATCTTTTTTTAAAGCATTTATTAACCATGATTCCGTGTGATTGGCTATAGTAGGTATTTATTACATATTCAAGTTTTATGATTATTGATACAAGTGTTCCAAATATGATGATACAAGGATAGTTTTATTCCAATTGACACTTCATACTAATAAATAGTGAATATCATTTTTTTTTTTTTTTTACATATATATTGCATACACATATATAACATAAAAACTTTTCCTTTGATTAACTATTTCATTTTCTGATATATGTTAAAAGCGAAAGAAAAAAAAACACATTTTTCTTCGGAACAAGTTGCGGAAGCTCATAATCTTATGCATAACAAACATGTTTTGTCTGTTATAGCATGATAATTGTATTCTACAAAATAAATTCATTTATCTGTTTATTTCACACTGAAATTTTCAAAAATAAAGTTTAAGTCATCGTATTGGAATGAAGACTGAAACTAGTTAGAAAATATCTCTGAGCTCATCTTTTCAACAATACTGTGCTTGAATATATTAATGTTCATTTCAGCTTTTAAGTAAAATAGTTTTGAAAATCAAAGTGAGAGTGACCTTGGTCTCGTTTCGCAACTTGATTTAGTAAACGACCTAAAAATCACCTGCTCTTTCAAGTTGCGTGATTAATTGATTTTGTTTGCACAAAAGCAATAAATAAAATGTTTAATTGATTTGTGTATTTTCCACATGTCTGGAAGATAAAAAAAAAAACATTTGTAAGGTAGTAGAACTTTTCCTAGAAATTTCATTACTATTGTATTTATTATTTTCTTTGAACTATTTAAAATCTGACTTAAGGTAATTTAAAAAAAAAAAAAAAAAAAAAAAAAAAAAATTTGTTATTATCATGCTTGAACATGATGTTCTGGTATGAGCATTGTTGAATCCGTAAAAAATGCGGAAGAAATTAAATAAATGATTATTTAAAACAGATTATTCTCTTCATATACTAAAAGGTAAGCTTTCCATTTCAAAAACTTGTATTTAAAATAAACGCTAATTTGTCACGTGATTTTAATAATGTGTGTTTCAAAATATACATGAAATATGTGTTCCTGAGGCTAACGATTTTCCAATATCAAATCACGTACTTTGTTTATTTTGAACGTACTCTGTTTATCAAGTACTCTATTCATTTTCCTAACCTTAACCCTTTGTTACAGTAAACAGATGTCTGACTTGGGGGAAGAGAGGGAGGATTTTTATAAAAGATAGCTTGTAGAAAAAGAAATGTTAACAAAAGATGGATTTTTTGTAACTATGAGGCGATTGTTTATGAATATATATATACATTTTTTAATACCCGACTCGTGGTTCAGTGGCAACGTGTGCCACTGGTGAGCATTAGCGAGGAGGTTCAATTCACTGGTGACTTTTTGTAGATAGTCATGTAGACGCTGTTTCAAAAAACAAGGATTCTCGATGACGTTTGGGATGTTCAACATCTTGCCTCGTGAGTCAGACTACTTGGTGGGAGTTTCCCGGGTTTTCTTCCATATCACACGCAAGGGTATTCCCCCTAAAAGTCCTCCCAGAAGGCATTGCCCTCCTTCTTCAGCGACACGAAGCAGAAGTCAGATTTCTACTTACGGGTGTTCCATCATATTAAAATCTGCCCCCATCGTACCTTTTTCCATGAAGGATACGACGACAACAACAACAACATTGTTTCAATTTTTTAATGTATTGTTTAACGATCAATTATGTTTTTGAAAGTTAATTTAGCCATCATTTAACTTTTCGTTTTAAGAAATAAAAGATAAATTGAAATTCGTAAAAGATTTGAGTTAAAAAGCTAACTTCTTTCTTTTATGTTACGCCGTTCTATAGCTTAAAATAAGGTAGACAATTAACAGTGAAGAATTTTCTTTACAAATTTGTTTTTAATAAGTCCCCAAACAATAATAACTGTCATTAAATAAATCAAAATTATATCGATAGTTATTGTTATTAAAATGTTAACCTTAAAAATTTAATAAGTTTGTGTATGGATATATTTATATCTTAAAATAATTTATTATAAAAAATAAATTATTTTGACATGCATTATATTAAACTTTTATTACAGGTTTTTTTTTTTTTTTTTTTTTTTTTTCACTTATCGTTTGAAATGTATATCGATTTCAGTTACTTTTTAATAATGAACCGCATTTTCTATACAAAAGGAGTTGTCAGTATTGATCGCCTCTGTATTTAAAATATCCGGATAAACTTTCATTGTCTTTTTATCCTAAAAGCATTTTATGTATTTTTTTTTAACTCTTTCATTCTTTTTATAAATTCTTTACTTCATATTTTTGACACGAAAAAAACTGAAAAGAAAAATAAATGAATAAAAAGGTAAATTAAGAAAAAAAAATTTATAATTATTTTTTTTAAATATTTTTTTTTCTCTTAAAGGAATAAGCCGATATATTTGTAACTTATAAGAAGTGAGGACTAAAATAAAAGTAAGGATTAACTCCCGTGCAAGCTTAAAATTTAAACTCCTTAAAACTTTTTGTCCTTTTTTTCCCTTTCCTGTATCTTACTTAAATAAAAGAGGGAATAATTTCTAAAATTTAATAAAAAAATTTTTTTTTTTTTTTTAATATGACATTTTAAAGTTTAAAAAAAAAAAAAAAAATTACAACTTTCAGCTTGAATACTTTTAGGCTTACAGAAGATGAAAAATGGTTAATATACCGACTTTCAATTTTTATCCTTTAATATATTTTTTTATTCCCTTTCCATCCATTATATATATATTTATACACTAGAAACGGATTTGAAGTAAAATAGAAAGGAGGAGGGGGGTGAAATAAATTCCGAGTTACTAGAATTCTCACTTTCCGTTCATATCGATTTCAATTTCAACGGTTCAAAAGGGAAAAGGAGATCGATTTCGTCTCGATTGATTACAAATGGCTTCTCCCTTTGTCACCACACAGATCTATCTATCCGCATATCGCTACAAGTGTGAAAATTGACTGGGAATTAAGTTCCCGATTTCCCCTTGGACAATTGAATTTAAAAGGAAGTTCAAATGAAATTAGTCTGCCCCCTTTTGCGAGTTTAAATGTGATTTGCATAATTGACTCTTTTGATGTGTTTTTGTAATTAGATCAATAAAAACGATCCATTTTGTGTCTTTTAATATTTTTTTAATTTTGCTACGTGGTGATATATAAAAACAAAAATGAAGAATTAAATGAATAGAAAAAATTTTTGGTATAATAAATTACTGTAAATAAATAGTGAATAAAAAATTTAAAAAGAGAAAAATTAATCTCTTTTATTATGCATAGAAGTACAATTTCTGAGATGTGGTCTGGCTATTTTAAAATTTCTTATTATTTACGTGAAAGAAAATATTAGATATTTTAATTAGTTATTAAATATTAGATATTTTGATATTGATAATTTTATATTTAAAAGTTATTATAAATGATCTGCTCTTAAAAATATACAGCACTATTGAAATGTCTTAGGGAAAAAAAAAAAAAAAATTTCCCTCAATTTATTATATGTCATATGCCATTATAATTTATATCTATAAATACTTATATCTATAGTTATAGATATTATTTATTATATTTTTATGATTTTAAATTATCCATAATTTTTCGTACATTTTTAATTATAGATGAAAATTACTAAAGGTTATTTTTTAATTAAATACAAACGCGTAAATAAATAAATATATTAAATAAATAATTTAAGAGCAAATTATTTATTTAATATAGGCCGATTTTATCAAAATTTTCTTAAATACTAACAAAAAATTAAGTAAATTAAATTAAATAAAAAATATTTAGATTATTAGATTAATTTAAAAATTTAAAAAAAATTAAATTAAAATTAATTAGATAAATTAAAAATTCAAATCAAATTATTTCGTTAAATTTAGTTTATAAAATAAATTAATTCTCTGTGTTTTTAACTCAAAAAAAATTTCTCACTATATTAATTATTAAGGATTTTTTTTTTTTTATTTAATGCATAATTAAAAAAGGTACTATTTTCAAATCAAACTACTTTTACACTGGGACATTACTAAAAACATGAAATATATACTTCTTAATTTACTCTATCTAAACTTTATTTATTTTACTTGGAACTGTACATGCTAATTCCATAAACTTTGGGCCCTATCATAAATTTTTGTTCATCCTAAAAAAAAAAAAAAAAAAAAGTTCTACACAATGAGCAATGTGTATAACTAAATGTTCCACTTGAAGGTGTGGTTTGCGAATTTCCCAATTAACTTTCAGCTGACGCGTTGGGATAGGTCCCACCACCTGCTTGCCTTGTACAATTAAAGACGAAGGCTGAAAAAGCATACTGGGATATCAAACAATTCAAAGGTAATATTTAGTAGTAATGGGCACTCAACTGCAACCGTAATTATGCATTTTCTAAAGTCCTTGTTTCTAATTTCGAATTGTGGCGCCAAATATACTATTATGCCTTTGCGATGTAATACTTAGATAAGACCGCTTCTTATGCAGTGAAGGTTTTAAGTTGAGAATATCTTCTTCTAATGAGCAGTTCAGTTGATTTGTTAGAAGGGAAGAGTTTGATTCGTTGCGCTATACACACTTAAAAAGGCGCGGTCTGTTGCATATATTCGATAAGCTTTTGTTTACTTTTCTTTGACATTGTACGGTGTTAGGTATTCCGTTTCATCTGAGGTTCTGATTTAATTATATATAATGTGCTTTATAATCTTTCGATATTATTACGTTTTTTATTGTATTAATTCTATTTTATTTCAACATTTTTTGTCATCCCAAGGTTTAGATTTTAAGTTTTTTTCTGGATTTGGGATTACGTCTCATATTATTAATGCTGTAAGTAAGAAAGCGAGAGCTTTTAGTAATCTAAAAATAGTTTATATTATGCAGAAAATCTGTAATTTTTATTGGCAATCCATTTTTTTTTCTCTCTGGGGAGGATTTATTAGCAATCTAGGGATAATTTATATTATGTAAAATCTAAAACTATTCGTTGGCAGTCCATTTTTTTCTCTGGTCTGGGGATAATTTATTAGCAATCTCATCATCATCATTGGCACAACAACCCCTTGGTGAGCCAAGACCGTCTGCCTACTGCTAGATGTCGAAACAGTTGATGTTCTTTTCTTTTTACGGAGTAAGGTTGTTAGCCGTATGCCCAACGTTCTATTAGACCGGTTCTATTAGTTATGTTAGACCGGGACCTATGGTTTAAAGTGGATTCCGAACCACTACAAACATCCATGCCAACGTTGGGACTCGAACCTGAAACCTGGGACACCGAGTGCCGAGTATTAGCAATCTAGGGATAATTATTATAAGAAAAATCTCAAAATATTCATTGGCCGGCCTTTCTTAGGGTAATTTGGGTAATTACTCGGTAATTATTTTGTAATCTTGGGATAATTTATTACCAATCTTGGGATAATTATTTTACAGAAAAAAATCTCTAACAATTCGTTGGCAATCCTTTACTTTCTCCTGTCTGGGGATAATTTATTAGCAATCTAGGGATAAATATTATGTAAAAAAATGTGAAAATATTTATTATTATGCCTTTTTCTGGGGTCTAGGGGTAATTTATTAGCAATCTAGGGAGGATTATTATGCAGAAAATCTTAAAATATTCATTGGACAGCTTTTCTCCGGTCTATGGATAATTTATTAGCAATCTAAGGATAATTATTATGCAAAAGTATGTGAAAATATTTATTATTATGCCTTTTCCTATGGTGTAGGGATAATTTATTAGCAATCTAGGGATAATTAATATACAGAAAAACCTGAAAATATTCGTTGGCAAATTTGTAAAAGAGCATAATAAATTTCCATAAAATTACAAAAAAAGTATCATATAAAAAATACAAGGCGTAAAAATTCAAATACAAAATAAAAATATAACGCATTTAAAAAAATACAAATGCGTTAGTTATTGATAAAAATAAAAAAAAAAAAAAACGAGATTAAAGTGGATAGTGTTTTCTAAATAATTTATACCATTAGATAAAAGTAAACTTATTTTTTTATTTGATTTAAAATGTTCAGTAGAATATCATTAAACATTGTTAACATTTAAATGTTTTGATTTTGTAAACACCATAATTATGTGAAATTTATTGTATTATGAAAATTACTGAAAGAAATCAAGTGATTATGTCTTGTAGTATTTCTTTTATTAACAGAATTTATCCTCATATATTATCTACACATTGCTTATGGCTTAAAAGAACGATCACATCAAGTTTTAATTTATACGTTTCGTCCCTTTGAATAAGATTTGGGGGAATGTGAGTATACGACATTAATGTAATAAACAGCAATTATTGTTCTTTATTCTCTCTTCCTGTTCGCATATAATTGGATTAAAGTAAATAAGTGCTTTTTGCTAAATTACAACCACGCCCGTTGTACTTTTCTAATAGGATTTCGCTTTGTTTATGCTGGCGCGATTCTCGGAGAGAACGGCCTTTTATTCCCCGAAACTAAAAGGAGGTTTTCTTCGGAAAATTACTCGCTATATTAGTCCTTCTAACCATGGGCAATTGATGTTTGGTATTGTTCCATGAGAATTTATTAAAAAAATAATATGTTGACTGCGTTAACAGTATCAGTATAACAGAAATAAAAGTAATAAAATTCCTTTATTCTTGACTGAAAAATAGAATTACAGCAACGATTTGGCATCAAAGAAGTAGGTTTCCACCGAATAATAAAATCTCACGCCGTAGAACACCAGCCAATGGGAAGCTTGAGTGAGAAGGTCATTAGATTTCTGATTGGGGCTCATGATGGCTGAGTGACTGGTGCTCGGTGCCCCAGGTTTCGGGTTCGAATCCCGGCTGTGCCATTAATGTTTGTAGCGGTTCGGAATCCACTTTAAACCTTCGATCCCGATCCCTAATAGGATCGTAGAGCCTGTGGGGGTAGTGTTACTCGCGTCCGTAGCATATCTTCAAGCTACATGCGCCCCTGGGTTGTGTTAAATGAGTAACAGCGGTGCAGCCCTTGCTTATGGCATAAAGATTAACTGTCTCTGTATTGCCAGCTGCATTTGAACAACATATAAATTTATAATTGAAAATACGACCCAGTTTAAATATACTTTTTTTATATAAATCTAAGGTAATATTAGGGAATAACTGTGATATATAAATATATAAGGGAAGATTACAAAATTAAAATTCGGTAGTTTTGGGGAACGATGCCCAATTATTCTGGGTTGATCATTTCCTATAGCTAAGGAATTGGAGATTTCTGTGCGGCCTGATTGTCAGTTGGCTAGTACTTTGGGCTTTTGGTATCACAGGCTGCAGATTCGAATCCCTGGCTGTGGCATGGATGTTTGTGAGTGGTTCTGAATCCACGTTAAACTGTATATCCCGGTCTAATTAGCCCAAAGTGTGAACGAAATTACCGTAGAACGACAAACCAAATCCGCTCACCGATGCTTCTGATTGGTTGATGTTCAGTGACGTGGTCTTAGTATTTGATGGGAATCAAATTTGTATAAAATTGACGCCGCGCATGTATAAAAAAAAATTAATTAAAGAAATATCACAGAATATGGAGTGATGTGTTCAGTTGTGTTTACCAAAATATATAAAATTCCAACTGTGCTTTGTGGAAATGATTCTGCAAAGTAAACTACATAACTCGTAACAAATCGCATATTTTACTAATGATTTATTTTTTATAAAACAATTTTATAGGAAAATCATTTAAAGTCACAAAATAAAATATAATATATTCAAACATTTTTTTTTTATATGAAAATGTATAAAGCATGTCTTGTTTGTTAAACCTAATGCGCCAACCCCAATGTCCCGTGCACCCCCTGTCGCTATGCAGATGGCCAGGCATTGACCCTCCTCCCCATCTGACTTCCTGCTTCATGGCATATTCATAAACCCGAAACTCTATTCCCCACGCTGTAACCGGAGACTTTCTGAATTTTGAATTCCACCGTCTACTGAACTCTAGTCTAGTAACCGAAAAAGCAACAAAAACTTCACGGTACCCCAACATTTTTGAAACCGCTATGTAAAAACAACTACTTAACATGTAAACCGCGCGACCCTTCAATTGGATGCTTTCCAGAAAGAATTTTTCACTTTTTTTTTTCTTTATATCCCTTGAACTTTTCCCCTTTTATATCTTCTTTTTTTATTATTATTGTTGTTGTTGTTCCCCTTTGTACAGGGGCAAAGGGAAAAAAAATGGTCTCGATAGAGCGAGTTAGTTAAGTCTGAGCCCATCTTTCTTTCCCTCAGTGCAGGCTGGCCGTAATTGCATTGTGGGTATTAATTACGCTGTGGATCTTGCCTGGACAACACATCCAGTTGATTGCACACTCTTGCCTTTTTATGCTTGTTGAGAACTTTTTGCGCGGGATTTATTGTGTGTGTATATCAGCTTCGGCTGCTAAGAAGGAAAGGTTTGCCCAGTCAAATTCGCTTTCAAGGGAGTGAGTACTTAATTGATGAATTGGTGTTTATTTTCTAGCGTCATTAACCTTTGTACTTGAAATTCGTTGACCTCCTTAACTGTCTAATTTGTGTTGTTTTTGAATTGTAAGCTATGATTATTAAGTAGCCTTATTATTGTGATGCTGCTACTTAAATTCATGTTGGACTTCTTGCCTTTTTATGTTTGTTGAGAATTTTTATTGTGTGGCTGTCAGAAGGAAGGCTCATTCGTTGACCTCGTTAATTATTTCATTTGTGTTTCAACTGTAAGATGTGTTTATTAAATAGTCACTTTATGAGATACAATTACTTAAGACCATGTTGTGCATTTCATTGCAAGTGTAACAATTATTTTGTAATAATACATTTATCTCAAAGTCACAGTGCTTTTTATTGTTGAATTCTTAGACTTTTTTTTTTACAATCCTGATAGATTTTTTTTTTTTTAAGAAATATTAAAAATTGTTGTTGTTGTAACTAATCCTCAGTATCCGACAGCTCAGGACGGACATCGCATACTCATGAATAGGAGGAAAAAGAACAGCTTGTTTTGTGATGGAGTACGCGTAGGTAGAAGTCTGGCTTAACTCCGAACCGCTGAAGAAGGAGGGCAGTGCCTTCCGGAAGGACTTTTAGGGGGAATATTACTCCGCAATTGCGTATCATGTGGAGAATGTTCGTATCGTATGTTCAACATTTTGTCGCGTTAGTCGTACTACCTGGCGGGAATTTTCCGGAATTCCTCCCATACGATACGCAAATGCTGGATAGTTCTCCCTAAAAGTCCTCCCGGAAGGCACTGCCCTCCTTCTTCAGCGACACGGTGCCATGTCGGACTTCTACCTGCGGGTACTCATCACAACAGGTCCCACCCCTTTCCCGTTTTCCATGAGACCACACGGGTTCTTGGACTTGGTCTAGATGTTACTGTCTACCAAGTGGGACAAGAATATTTATAAATAAACAGGTTGTTTACGCAAACATTTTTTTTTACAAATTGTATCTTATTTTGTTAACATTATCTTTCATTTTATTTAAACAAATTACATTTGCATGTATGTCTTGATACAGTAAATCATGAATGCATGTATCTATCTTTAAATAAATCGATCATTTGCCGAAGTACTTTCTTATAAATATTGAATGGCTTTATTCGATTCACTTTAAAATGACTGTTGCTCTCAGCAAATTTTAAGTTGTGTTTCTTGAGTCCATAGTTTCCTTTTTAAAATGCTCGGAAGAAAGGAGAAGCCCTACAAAATCGTGATGTAGTACGAAGGAGCGCTGATAAGTTGGGCTATTGTTTCGGCTTCCTGATAAGCGAAATCTGTTCCAATTTAACGTCCATCCTTCATGGTTTATTCCAGCTCTTTTAATACCCGTCTTTCAAGAAGAACGTTATCTGCCGAGGTCCGGCAGATCTCGGGCTTATCTCGGTAATGTGCTTCCTTCTAAAGCTTCGTTCAAGAAAACGGGAAGTCGAAAGTTAATCTACTTAGAGGAGGACGGAAAAATGAAATTCATTTTAACTCTGGTACTTCTGGAAGTTATTGGATAGCAGCACCGTGTTAGAAAGTTTTTTTTCCCCTTGTCTTTGCTACGTAATTCGTTAAATGTTATTTTAGATTGAAGAATAGAGTAAAAATTTAAAGTTTATTTAGGGTTTTCAACGTAATTCAATTTGCTATCGTTCTTTTCCGTGTGATTTCATTAGTAACAAAATGGTTTCTTACTTAGAATATATTAATCTATAGTGTGCAGGTTGGTAAAACCAGATTGTAAATGGGTGTGATGGGTTGAGATACTTGAGACATAGGTCACAGCTCTATTTACACACGCACAAACATCGCACACATGTAATTAGAGACATACAATATTTAACGCATTTAAAGACCTATAATTATAGATTCTTGGAAGGACTCCATATCTGCGCCGAAAATCTAATACCCACGAAAGATACTTCATCTCCGAGTCAGAATCTGTAACCTAACTAATACTCAGAGTTGGGTTAAATGTATTTCCTCTCTGGTTGAGAGACTATAAAATAAATGTTTCTGTGCGGAAACGCAAGTTTCACTCTACTTCCTCTGCGTTGGTTGCCTGGTGACCACGTGGCCAGCATTCTGGCCTTTGGTACCATAGGCTTCAAGTTCGAATTCTGGCCGTGACATGGATGTTTGTTAGTGGTTCGAAATCCATGTTAAACTGTAGGTCCCGGTCTAATTTGCCTAAAGTGTGCATAAAATGACCGTAGAGCGACAAGCCAAACCAAACCAAACCTCTCAGCTGAGAATCTCGAGGCCCACTGACCATTTCTTCTGAAGGCCACAGAGGGGCTCTCTTGCCAGGAGGCAGCACGGTTGCAAATTTGAGTAAGAATATTGATTATTTGAATTTTGAATATAATTGAGAAAAGTTAATTATTTTCTATGCTACTGAAAAATTGCTTTACTTATGTTACAAAGAGGTTTTTAATTTTGCTTAAACTATTTACATGCCTGGCTATTTTAAGTCAAGCTTGTAAATAAATATGAATCCATTTCTAGATTCTTTCCCAGAATTTTGTGCCATCGACCCACCTACTTCATTTATTCCTCATCTGTGTAAAGAAACTTTCACAGCTGTCCTCCTCACCAAATTCTTTTCGACTACAAACTCGTATACGGAATTAAAGGACTTAAATAAAAGCAAAATATTTCTTGAATTCATTCTTTAAGAAGCAAACCCAATGGAAGCGTTTCCTTTCCTGTGACCCCATTTAATCATGGAAATCGATCCTTTTTAATTGCCCTCCTGCATCAGTTCGGCATCTTTTTCTCACACGACGGGAGCGGATGTGAGAAACCCCCAATAAACCGACTTCCGCCTGCGTAGCTCTCATTAGATGGGATCTTAAGCTCATGGTTAATCTAATTACGCGCAATTACGCCTTCCTTGCAGCAGCATTATTGTCATTATTGCGCCGCTTGGGCAATGATTGTAGGTTCGCAATGACTGAAGGTCAGTTGATTCTTTCTTTTCTCTTAATGTGTCCATCCAGTCTCATTATCTGCCATAAAAATGACGCCTCTTCTGAGCATATGTGAAAATGAGATTCCTAATGTTGCTTCGGTTCTTTTGAACAGCGATTCGAAAATGTGATAATGTTAAGGGCTTTCTTTGTTTGAAATTTGTAGTTTTTCAATTTGATTTATTATCAATTTTTTATAGATAATTTTTGCTTCATTATATAGATACTAATGTTGAATCATTCAATAAAAATGGCATTCTTCTTCAATGGCGCAACAACGCCATGGTGTGCCAAGGCCTATTGGAGATTTCGAAACATGAGCTTTTTGCTTCTTTTACAGGTTAGGGTTGTCAACCCTTCATCCAACGCTCTACAGTCATATTAGACCGGGACAAAAAGTTTAAGGACAAGTTCCCTTCATTCGTATGGGAAAAACTCAGAAAATATCCAGTACAGCTCGGCTGTCTATGCGGAGCGCTCACACGTGTTGTCATAGTCACCATCGAGTCTCTTCATTTCAGAAAGTTTTTTTCCTAATGGCAACTTTACAGGACAACAGATTAAAAAAATACAAAGAACAAGATAGAAACAAATGACATCAGTTAATGCATCCGCTTAAGTCTGGCAATCCAATAACGTTTCTATAAAGAAACAGGAGGCAGTGAAGAACAGGAAGCAAGGTGAGACCTATCCATTTCTTCCTGGCTATCACACAGGAGACAGCGAGGGTCAGGAGCCAGTTTAATTCTGCGAAGGTGCTTGCGGTGACAATCGTGACCGCAGGAAAGCCGTAGCAATGCCACCGATCTTTCTCTAGGCCATTCAGAGATGTCATGAATAGGATCGTACCAGAGCTTGTGACCTTTGCTAGCTGCAACATCCTCCAAAAAGGAGCACATATATGTCTTTTAATTATCGTCTTAACGGAATTATAGGTCAACACCTAGTTATTTAGCTGTAAAACAGACACTTTTTTTTTTTACAAAATTCTTAGTGGTATTTAATAATTAATTCCACTGCAGAACTCTAAGAAACTCACACTGAAAGCCAAATTGAAAGAAGGGCGTGTTTGTAGATCATTTTGTCGTATTAGACGTTGCCCGGAGTGCAACCACTAGGAGGTAGACTGTGTTGCGCGTCAATTCGAAAAGTAATGACTATAATTCACATCACCATAGTTAGCGTACAAGCTGGTTCAAACTAAAAAAAGTCATTTTTCATTACTATTCTTAATTTATTTACATTTCATAATATGTAATGTACCGCTAATAAAAAAAAAGTGTTTTGATTAAATTAAAGGTAATTTTAGAGAAAAGGATTTTAAAAAATTTTATTGATTGCATTTGAAGTTGTATAAATTTTAATTTTTTCATCTGAAAGTAATTATGTTGAAAAAAAAAAATTGCGTTAAATAAAGCAAAACTTTTCTCTTTAGAATTTGTTTGAAAATGAATTTCCTGAGTTTCTCATATTTCTTATCATAATTTCATTTGCCTCTCTGTTTTTATAAATTTTTAATTGTTTGTATTAAAGGAAGAATATACGAGTCGTGTTTCAAGAAAAGATCATTGTCATCTTTAAATTATATTACAATTTGTGAATTAATTAACTCATTAGCATGTAGAGGAAAATCCTCCTTCAATTCATTGATATTTTCTTTAACATTATAATTCGCTTTTCTTATGAATCGGCATTAACACTTGGAGGAAATTAATTATCTTGCTGATGGCAAAGGAAATTTTTACCACTTCCTTATAAGCATTTCTTTCGCATTCATTAACATATAATGCAATTACTGTAAAATTGTCGGCTAATATCCTTTTAAATCAATTAAAAATTCAGATCTTACTTTTTTTTAAATTACATGTGGGATAGAACATTAAATTTCAGTTGTTTGTTTTAATTTCCTGTTTTGATTCTAATTCTTTTCTTAGCATAATGAAAACCGGTTATGGCTCGAGCTATTGCGCATCATGTTAGCTACAATTGGATGTGACAATCAAACATACAATTAATGCATTCAATATACAGGGTGATAATAATTAAAGTCCCACTTTCAAAATGCTGCAAAAAAAAAAAAAAAAAAAAAAGAAACACTCGCCACAATGAGTTAAATTTGAACTGAAGATACTTGAAGAAGGGAGAAACGGTACGGCATCAAAAAAAGTTCCAAAGTGTATTAATAGATGGCGCTGTAAGCGGCATAAAGAAAGTGAATTCGGCTGCCAGCGATGTTTTGAATCAAAATGAGAACGTATTTCGCATGAGTTGCACATTAAACCAACTGTAGTGTTCAGTGTGCTTGATTGTTTCGGGTTTTTGATGGGAAAAAAAATGACTTCCAAATCATTTAACAGTTGCGACACTGTTAGTGGAAAGCCCCTCCACCATGGTAAGGTCATACTAAATTGTATGGGAAAAATAGGTGGAACTTCTTTTTGATGCCATACAGTTTCCCCCTTCTTCAAGTTCCTTCAGTTCAAATTTGAACTAAAGATACTTAAAGAAGGGGGCAACAGTACACCATCAAAAAAAAGTTCCAAAGTTTATTAATAGAGGGCACTGTAAATGGCATAAAAAGAAAGTGAATTCGGCTGCACTGAACTCATCGTGACGAGTGGTTCTTTTTTTTACAGCATTTTGAACACGGGACTTTATAATTATAATCACCCCGTACATGGCTTTAATTTTTCAAAATAATTGCACAATTTTATGCTTTATCCATTTATATATGCCAATTGTGTTTTCCATCATGGGCCAGATTTTAAAACAATCTAAATAAAAATAAAATTAATCACAATACGCTGCCATAAAGCACTTCTGGGACTTTCACACACTCTCTTTTATGTTCCACTCTCTCTTCTGGTATGTTGCCATCGCAGCTTCCAAAATTGAGGGCTTTAAGAAAATCCATGTGTTGCCATTTTTTTTTTTTTTTTTTTTTTTTTTTTTATTCGCATTCATTTCTACATTTTAGATTTTGGATTCGATCCAACTTTATCTTAGATTGAATTCTGTGCGAATAAAAAAAAAAAAAAATTTTTTTATATCTCTCTCGCACGTATCGGCTCCGCTTTCTTCCGTAGTTCTATTCTTTCATTTCTTATCTGCTTTTTTATTTGCCGCCTTTTGTAATTCGAATACTGTATAATCTCCGTCGTCTCACGTTTTCTTACTTCTGGAATCAGCCGCGTTTTCGATTGCATAATAATCATTCCTGGTATTCTATCTCACCCTGCAGTACTCTAGGTCCACGTACTTTATGCAACCAATTTCTTTTATTTCTCCGCCTTTTAAAGCTTTGCTCTTTTGCACTGTTTTTTTTGTCAGTGAAAAAAACACGTATTGGGAATACTTTTTTTTAAACGGTAACTGTTTTTTATTATTTTTTTTTATGAATATCTTTTTACTGATACCGTTCCTTTTTAATACATAAGTATGGATGGTACATTTTCAATTTTTTATTTTTTTTTAATTTTGTTTGATTAACATTTTTTTATAGTACATTGGACGGTTAATTATAGCATAAAAATGTTCTGTAAGATACGCTGATAACCTATGTTTTTCGCTAATTGAAAATTTAAATTTAAATTGAATTATTGCATTTCTCAATTTATACAAATTTCTTTTTTTTTTTTTGCTGAATTGGCAATATAAATTTTAACGTTTAAATTAATCGATTTTTTTAGAGTTTATATTTTAAATTAGTAGCATTAATTAACATCTTATTATAATTTCTCAGTAATCATATATATATATATGATATAACTAACTCCGTGGCACTACAGTCCATGATGGACCATGGGCGGGTAGGGTTGTCAGCCCTACGCCCATTGTTCTACAGTCATATTAGATCATGGGGCCTGAATGGCCGAGTGGCTAGCGCTCTGGCGCTCGGAACCACATGTTTCAGATTTGAATCCCGGCCGTGCCATGGAAGTTTGCAGTGGTTCGAAATCCTCTTTCAACCATAGATCCCGATCTCATGACCGTGATCTGACAGAGCCAGTCAGACTTCGCCCACATCATTACCAAACTGCAAAGGGGCAACTTAACTCTAGGCACAGTGATGTGGTATGATGAAGTAGTAGTAGTCATATTAGACTGCACGATGATGTAGTGTGGTGTGGTGTAGTAGTAGTAGTCATATTAGACCGGAACCTACGATTTAAAGTAGATTCCGAACGACTACAAGCATCCATGGCACCGCCGGGGCTCGAACCCCAATCCTGTGGCACCGAGCGCTAGTCACTCGATCATCAGGCCCCATATATATGATATAAAGCACCGAAACCCTGAAAAATTGATTACAATATATTACAGTATTTTTATTGTTTTGTATTTTTGTTACCTATTGTTATTTCTTTTTTATTACAGTGTCTTATCGAGTGTTTTTGTTATTGAATATTATCGGTTTATGTATATTTATATGAATTTTACTTTACTTATTTCTTATTATTCCGAAATTCTATTAATTAGAGATTTATCTTAACAGTTAATAATGTGCTTCCTAATTATGATTTTCTTCCCTTTCTAGTGCGAAAAGGCCTATAGCATTTTATGTTAATTTTGAAAAATATTATTATTGTTTACGAATTAATTAAGTAGAATATAAATTACATAACATTTATATCCTTGATGTAAATGTTAATAATTATTTCAGTCAAATAATTTATAGTTCTTTAAAAACAATTAATTTAAATTATGAGAATTATATTTATAATTTAACTATATATATATATATATATATATATATATATATATTAGCACAACAGTTTAATTTTTGTTGCTAGTTACATATGGCATTAAAATAGCTTTTATTACTTTTAACCACTTAACTTTGTTTAAAAATTATTTCTAAAATGATGTGCAATGTTTATGAAAAGTGTGGTTGTAAATAAGTGGTAAAGAATTTATTTTTACTTAGAGCAAAACTAACATTAAACTACCTGATTTTCTAATATAATTATCGTTTAAATGATTTATAGATACTAAACTTATAAGTGGTTAGGCTTGTTATGAATACAGCCTGTGTTCATTAAACCTCAATTTATTATTACTATACATCATTACCAATTTATGTTCCACTTCAAAATAAGTCTAGACCTTCACTCTCTTTCCTAAATGATGTGTTTTACTAGTTCTTTATCTGCAATACTTAAGAACGCTCTGCAATTTTAAGTGTATTTTCTTTTTATTGCAGGACAATGAAATCTTATCTGCTTGGTTGACCAGCTTAAAATACGAAGACTACTGTCCATTGTTTCTGCAGGCCGGATACGACATGCCTACCATATCTCGAATGACCCCAGAGGTATGGATTTTTGGAGCATTTTATAGTGATTGCCGAGATATTTTCTTGTAATTTATGTGGGACATTTATTTTGTGGGCGGGCGATTTTACTGTGCATTTTATGATCGAAGCTCCCACAAATTGCTGCGCCATGTCGCGGAATTTGCTTGTATTTATGGGCAATTTGTTGCTGTTACCACCCCTCTGATTTACTGTCGGCTTCCGCTGTCTTTGAAGTGGAGAGCTTTCCAATGAGTAACGTTTATGTTTGGTGCAGAAACCGAGTTATTGAAAATTTATTGTCATTTCTTCTTTCTTCAATTTATTTCATTGTTTTCCAATGATTCCGGGGTGACCACTGAAAAACTGATTGATACTGTTCGTTGTAAGGTCGTCAACTGATTCAGTTCTTTTAAATTGAGTGATTGAGTTATCTCTAGGAGATTTTGGAGATTAATATGTTGCCAGTATTTTCTCTGAATTGAAGTAATTAATTTTTCATTGGAACTGAAAAATTCAATGAATTTTATTTGTTGCTAGATATCATACGTAGTCATTTTAATCTCTAAGGAATTCCTTATGATTTACACAAAAAATAAGGGAATAAAAAAGAAATTGAAAAATTCAGCGAGTTTTTCTTGTTGCTGGATATCATTACGTAGCCATTTTAATCTCTAAGGCATTCAATATGATTTACACAAAAAAAAAAAAAAAAGGAGGAATAAAAACAAAAATTGAAAACGTGCAAGTTAAGACTTTTTCAAGGTCTATAGTTAATTTATAATTTCTTTCTTTAATTTATTTTATTATTTTTCCTATGATTCCGGGGATGAAAAGGGTGACCACTGAGAAACTGATTGATGCAGTTTCTGTAAGGTCATCTATTGGTCCAGTTCTTTCAAACCGGGTGATTAAGTTCAGAATTATGTTATCGCTTGAGGATTTTGGAGATTAAAATGTTGCCAGTATTTTCTATGAATTGAAGTAATTCATCTTCCACTGGAAAAAAAAAATCGATGCTTTTTACTTGTTGCTGGATATCATACTTAGCCATTTTAATCTCTAAGGAATTCCTTATAATTTACACAAAAAAGAAGGGAATAAAAAAAAAAGAAATAGAAAATAAACAAATTAATACTTTTTCAAACCGTATAGTTAATTTATCATTTCTTTCTCCAATTTATTTCATTATTTTTCCATGATTCGGGAATGAAAAGGTTGATCACTGAAAAGCTGACTGATGCAGTTCCTGTAAGATCGTCGATTGAACCAGTTCTTTCAACTTGGTGATTAAGTTCAGAATTATGTTATCGCTAGGAGATTTTTGGAGATTAAAATGTTGCCATTATTTTCTATGGGTTGAAGTGATTGATTTTTCACTGGAACAGAAAATTTCAGTGTGTTTTACTTGTTGCTGGATATCATAGTACCGTTTTAATCTCTAAGGAATTCAATATGATTTACACAAAAAAGGAGAAAATAAAAAAAATTGAGAATGAACAAGTTAATACTTTTTCAAACCCTATAGTTAATTTATCATTTCTTTCTTCAATTTATTTTATTATTTTTCCCATGATTCCTGGCATTTAAAGGGTGGCCACTGAAAAACTGATTAGTACAGTTTCTGTAAGATCGTCGTCTGATCCAGTTCTTTCAAACCGGGTGATTAAGTTCAGAATTATGTTATCGCTAGGAGATTCTGAGATTAAAATGTTGCCAGTATTTTTCTCTGAATTGAAGTAATTGATCTTTCATTGGAACAGAAAAATTCAATGAATTTTTACTTATTGCTGGTTATCATACCATTTTAATCACTAAGGAATTCTTTTACAGTTTACACAAAAGCAGAAGTGAATAAAAAAATTGAAAATGAACAAGTTAAGACTTTTACAAATCCTATAGTTACTTTTATCATTTCTTTTTTTTTCAATTTGTATTTTATTATTTTTCCGTGATTCCGGGCATGAAAAGGGTGACCATTGAAAAACTGATTGCTACATACAGTTCCCGTAAGGTTGTCGACTGATCCAGTTCTTTCAGTCCGGGTGATTAAGTTCAGAATTATGTTATCGCTAGGAGATTTCGAGATTAAAATTAACGAACAAGTTAAGACTTGTTCTTTTTCAAACCCTGTAGATTATCAGTTGGTCACCCTGTATATCTCTTTTAGTAATCCCCCCTTTTATCCCACTTGGAAGACAGCAACATCTAGACCAAGTCCAGGAATCCGTGTGGTCTCATAGAAGGAGGGAAAGGGGGCAGCTTCTTTTGGGATGGAGCAACTGTAAAGTCTGACTTGGCTCTGTGTCGCTGAAGAAGGAGAGCAGTACATGCAGAGCCTTCCGAGAGGACTTTTAGGGGGAACTACCTAGTATTTGAGTGTAGTTTGGGAAAATCCGAAAACACCCACCAGGTACTACGGACTACGGACTCGTTACTACTGAGCCACGAGTCGGGCTCACTAATCCTACAAAATACTTATTAACTTCTGTATATTAAATCGATTAATACAATTTTCTCTTATTTCAGCATCATTGTCAATTCGATGCCTTTCTTGAATATTATAATTAAGAGTTATATTTAATTCATAGATAAAATATAAATAGGAACGACTTTATTCCTTTCGATTTAAGGAATCTTTCTTAAGAACGGAAAATTCATTCGCAACACTATTTCGCCAGAAGCTCTTAACATTTTCAGTTATTAATGAGAGAAAAGAGTCCCATATTATATATTAATAACTCTCATTCGTGAAGACCTTTCTTCACATTTGGAAATTATTGCTCACTATGACATTTTTTGTAAGATTTTTTTTTTTTTTTTAATGGAAACTCAATAATGAGTTAGCTGCAATTTATTACAAAATGCAAGCTCCTCCTTAATTAAAACTAACTCGTGAAAAATAAGTTAAAAAAAAACCCGACATTTTAAATTCTGAAAACTTTTATTGTTTAATTATTAACAATAAACATTTAACACGTGACACATAATTAACACGTGACGCCATACATTTTGTACGTTTCTTGCGTTCATCGATAGAGTTCATTTTCAATTCATGTATGACGGCGTCCAAATGGGAGTACCGAGACAAGCGAGTCGTTCTTATTCTGGGTGTCTGCGTCTAACCGCGAAAACCCAGCCATGTTATCTCTCGCTCTATTATTGAAAATGACGTCCGCCAGAAATCTCTTTGATATGAAGGAAAAACTCACTCTGGTTGGAGCGGAGTTGAAACTGTTAACTCATTCCGAGGATTATGTCCATACTAAGACAACCTTGTTTATAATTGGTTCCCGAGAAAGACTCGCACTCTCGTCTGGACGCTGCTTAATTCTGCAGACATGCAATGATAGGACGAGCAATTACCTTCCGGAAGATAAACCAGCTTAAAATACGAAGACTACTGTCTAACTACTACCGGTGACTATTGTCCAATCCAACTCCCACCAGGCAGCCTCGCTATCAATGCTAGAGTCTTTACATACGCTGCTACAATCGCCGCCGGGTCATCTCGATTTTGAAAGCCTCCAGCATATTCGGTACTGAGACATCCACCAAACGTTTAAACTAATACTTTTCTAAGTTTAACTTAGAGCGTCGCAGTGTTTCCTATCATCCATAAAATTGGTCAATTAATTGCGAAGGTATTTCAATTTATGAATTTGCAAAATTAATAAGACAAACAAACATATCATCATAAAAATAATAATCATTTTTATACAGTGGCTTACCAATTCTGAACTTATTTTTGCATCTTTTTTTGTTTTCAAAGTATATTGATGTAACTAACAGAGATGGGATTTAAAAATGCTAAATCTTTTATGTGGAATGTGGGGCTTATTTTTTAATCGTGTAATGTGTTTAAGTTAAAAAGAACACGTGAGAGCTAACGCACTCTGATTAAAAACAAGTAAAAAAAAAAAAAAAAAAAAAAATTTTTTAAGACAATTCCTACTTTTTTTTTACAATATTGCAGAAAAGTCCTTTACAAATAAAGTTGAAATTTTCCTCTTACATCTGGCGCCATCTATTGGTAGATACATGCAACTGACATCTAAAAAAACTAAAATTAATTAATTAAATTTAATTAATGAATGAATATTTGAAAAAACTGTATTAACATCCAGTGTCATCCACGACAAGTTCAAAAAAAAATGTATTTGAACTTGAGTGGATGAATAAAAAGTATTTTATGAACGATTAAAAATGTGAACAAGATATATATAGCGAGTGAGTGAACTAATAGTAGGAATTGAAAAAATGCGCCAAGTATCTGTTAACTAATAGTAGTGAAAGATTCACAAATTATGTTTTTAAACTTTGCGAATAAATATAAATCTCGGTCAATAAACTGTCGTGAACTTGCTAGAATTCGCTATTTATGGATTCCTTTTAAAAGCATTTATATTTTCAAATAACCTTTTTTCTTTATGGTCACGAATTCTCTTATGTTGCTGAACATAAAATATCGGAATAAAAATGTTTATTTATTTATTTTCAATGCAAAGTTATGCCTCTGTGTAAAAAATAGAAATTGCTGTCCTTCCAAAGGATTTTATTTTATTTCTTATGCTATTCTCAAAATGTTTTTAGGCTTTCCTTTTTTTATAGCACTTGTAGTCAGTCTTTCTTGGGAAAAATTCTACGTTAATCATTATGAATGCGAACTTAAAAATTGATTGTGTTTTTATAGAGAAGAACTTTTGCCTTACCTGCATCTGAATCTTTTATCCTCTGTCCCATATACTTTTATCTTCTTTTAAAAACCTTTTATGTCTAGGCGCGCTCCCATCGATAATTACATTTTCCAGCATAACTTCATTTTTCGTGGACATTTTTGTTTTCTCTTTGCTCCTTCTCGAAAAGCTTTGTTTGGCTTGTCTGCTGTTCTTTCTTTCTGATAGATGGTTTTAGGCTGCCGTATATAACTGGATTAACGTTGAAATCAGTGTATGGAAAAAAAAAAAAAAAAAATTTCCATTTCACTTTTTTTCCATTTTTGGATGCATGTTTGTTTGTGTTTAGTCAATGCTGTGGCATTTTGATTGTGTCATATATCTTTTGAAATTTCTCAGGTAGTTTTTAAGCATTAGTGCATAACAATTTTCCTTTACAAATCCTGTGATGACAAATTTCATTCTCATTCTTTTACAACCGAAGCATATATCGTGTATTTTTTTTTTTTTTCTGTTTTAAATGTATCGTAACCATTTTAGATTTTCAAAACGTTTTCTTTGTTTTCCAGTATATTCATTAATAAGTAAAGAAAAAACGATAAATTTCCCTTTTATGATTGGGGAAAAAAAAAATGCTATTACGTTTTTAATTTAAATGAATAAGAATTAAAGGAATCTTAATTATTAGCAAATCATCTATTTTCTTTAGAATTGTTAACGTATTTTTTTTTTTTCCCCCACCTACTGCATTTTCAGACGTAACCTTAAATTCCTATAGCGATCCTCCCACTGATTGGCTGAGAGATCTGATGGCCAATTGATTAGCCACCTGGCTTTAGGTATCACAAGCTTCAGGTTCGAATGTTGGTTGTGGCATGGATGTTTTGTGAGTGGTTCGCAATCACGTTAAACTGTAGGTCCCGGTCTAATTAGCCTAAAGTGTGCGCAAAATGACCGTAGAGCGACAAACCAAGCCTACTGATTGTCTGCATATTTTTACGGATGGTTCTCAGTTTGAATTGCTACTTAAATGTAGGGACTGGTGTTTTTTTTTTTTTTTCCTCCTCTCCTTATTACGCCCCTACGATTACATTGGTACTTCCTTCGATGGGGAAGTAGTGTCCCTATATATAGCCCTAAAGCAATTATTAGCTATTCATTATAAATTTGAAAGGGAAGTCCTTCTTTTACATTCTCAAGCACCCCTGCAATCAGTTAGCTCTGCTGAATACCCAGTGACACCTGAGCTTTTTGCAATGTCAAGAATTATCGAGAACTCTCACTTTAAAGGGAAACATATAGTTCTTCAGTGAGTGCCTGGCCATTGTGGTCTTTGGAGCAATGAACAAGAGAAGCCCTTCTTTTGCAAAAAAGAGGTTCTAGCTTACTACAGCATCATAATACAGCCATTCCTTGTTGGAGGATTAAATTGTTTTTAAAGCATTTATTTACATCTAAATTTCTTGCTGGATCTTTCAGACTCGTACATCCCTAAAAAATTGGTGGAAGGTAAGTCCTTCTCTTATTCCCGATAAACCAAGACAAACCAATGGCTTCCTTGCTTGTACACGCAAGGACACGATTACCTTGTCGCCCATCTGCACAACATAAGCATTTCAGCCGATCCTATTTGTCCACTTTTGTGACTCTGGAGAAGTGATGGATAGGGACCATCTGCTTCGATGTGGGGTTCTTCGTTGGCCAACAGAGGAGTCGAGATATTGAGAAGCAAGAGCGCTCATTAGGCAATGACTCTGGCCTTCTTTTTTGTTCTTGGTTCTTGATAGTTCTATTGTTCTTATGGCTAGTGTTCTACGTAACTTTTAAAAACCCTTAAATTCCTAAGTTAGTGTCATTTTTTTTTTTAGCAGTGGACATTATTTCATTTATTAATTTCGTCTCCGATGCCATTGCAATTTGTACCATCCCCAACTATATAGAGGTTCTTATTCTCCATCCATCCCTCCGAATACTATGAACCAACCTTTTAAACCTACATATTGAGTATGCTTAAACGTAGTTCTCTTATATTAAATGTCCTACACTAACTACTGGAAGCAATTTATGAATATTTTAATCATCAGATATACAGTGGTATGCCATTTTATTAGACCATAAACAATAATTATATTAAAAGCCACTTGTATGTAATAAAGATGACAATTACATCTTTTCATTAAATTTAGGTGTGGCGCGTGCTGACAATATCTGTTCGAAATATTGTTTTAAGAACTGGCAACACTGAATTAATAAAATAACGCGCATTTTTTTCCGAATTGAGTTTTTTCTGACTAATCTTTAATTCATGTATGAATATTTTTATTGTTGATTACATAATAATGTGCTATATGCGTTGATTAATATTTTCTATTAAATAATATCACGTTTAAATGTAAAATTTATAAAATTTTTGCAGTTCTCCAGAATGGGAAAATGTTTTGATCTGTCACCAAAAAATTGGCGACATATTCTATTTGCCTTCTGGTTTAACTATTCATACCTGAATTAAAGATTAGTCAGAAAACTCAATTCGAAAAAGTACGTGTTATTTATGCATGCACACATGTTACTTGTTAATTCAATGTTGCCAATTCTTAAAACAATATTTGTAGAGGTGTTGTCACCATCAGCCACACCAAATTTAATGAGATGTAGTTATTCTCTAAATTAAATATAAGTGGTTTTTAAAACTATTACTGGTATGGGTCTAATACTATGGCGCACCACTGTAAATATTAAATTACCTTTACACTTCACCAATTGGTAAATATAATAAACTATACTTTTATTCAAAAAGTTTGATTGAAGCATGAAAAAATGAATAACTAATCCTTTAAAAGATTACAATAAATCTTTATCTTGCCATCTCCAACCTTCTCTGCCTCTTATTCATAGATGTATATTTTTCTACTTATTGATTTATATAACTATTGATCTCTCTCTCCTTTGACTAATATTGATTATGCAACACCCTTAGCGAAGTCCCATATATTTTGCATTCATTATTCTCCCCATAAAAATATTTTGGAAATAGTTTTGACTATTACTTAACGTGAAAACGGTGTTAAATGAACGGCGTCGTTAATTTGCAAGAGTCGTTTATAAAATTTCACTCTAAGAAAAAAAGCGAAATTTCAATCAGCCATTCTTAAGTTCATTAAGTGCCGGCATAAGTAATGAATACATGGCTTCCACACGGAGAACTGAATATTAATCTTCTAGCATTTAATTAACGATGGACGACCCGTGCTACTGGAATTTCTCCAACTCTCCCTTACTACGTTCTTCCCTTGAATTGTAATGGTCATCCATAATTCGAACCGCCCAGCTTAAAGGAGTCGGGAGTTTAACAACCTCTTCTGCGGGAAAAATGCGGTGTCTTTTTTTTTCCCCCTTACATCACCTTGTAGAAATTAATTATGGTGTTTTGAAAAGTTTTAATTTTCATATTTCACGAGATTGGCGCTTGTTCTTAAGCTTTTAATTTTGCTCTCACATTTCAAATCGATGGTTGGTGTTATTTTTTTCAGGTTTTCGCGTTAAGTAAAATAAGTAATTAGCAATTTTGGATTCAGGCTGCTTGTTTGTAAGATGAATTCAATTTTGAGTAAAAAAATAGTTAGTAGTTGTAAACATGCCTTGCTTTATTTATACGAATAAATTTACATACTTCATTTTCGGCTTAATTATAAGTAAAATTTTGTTTTATGTTTTGTGCTAAATTGAGATTTATAACGTTTTTATGTTTGACTGATTCGAAGGAGAGTTTAAGAAGTTTTGATTTTTTTTTCCTATCTATGGCCACAACAAAAATTGTACGCATAAAACTAATAAAAAAATATATGTTCTTACATTTTTAGCATTTACGCCCCAAATTAATAATTAATTGCTTTTAATTATGGGGTCTGATGGCCAAGTGGCCAGCACTCTGGCGTTGGTACCACATGTTTGGTTTCGAATCTCTGGCGGTGCCATGGATGTTTTGTAGTGGTTCGGAATTCACTTTAAGCCTTAGGTCCTGGTCTCATATAACCCGTGGAGAGCCACAGATTCCCCAATCAGACTTCTCGCCCCTATACAGTTTGGGAATGATGTGGGTAATTCAGCTCTAGGCACAGTGATGCGGGTGTAGTACCTTTACTTATTTACTTTGTCTTTAATTAGAATAAAACAATTAAAAACTGCCAAATTGATAGCAACTAGAATTATTCATTAAAGTTTATATGTAAACTTTATTTTAAAAGGTCAATTTATGGTACTGTGCTTTAGTGTGTCTGAAATAACACAAAATGTTATGAAGAATAGGTAAGAACTGCATCTCTCTCTCTCTAGGCTAACTAGAGCTTTCATTTGAGCCAGCTTCCTATTCATCGCAGGGAAATAATGAAATTACAGAAAGTGGATTATCTTTCCGGAGTCTTCGGAACAACCGTATTAGGAGACGAAATGAGAAAATATCGATTCGATGCGATTGAAGAAAATAATCTTTATCTCCGTGAGGGAATCTGGGGTCCTCTGAAAGTTGGGAGAACCTCGCAGATTGTATCCATATAAATGGATGAACCTACAACTTGCAGTTGCGATTAACTCTGATCATTGTAATTGTATGGTTTGTCGAATCTCAGGATGTCTCAAAAAGTTATGTTTAATTAGGTGTTGGAATTTGTCGCTGGGTAATACTAGAAACATGAAATTCAATAGGATCGTTTTATGTTTCCAAAAATAATTTTTTCCTTGGTATTGTTGTTATCTCATTGCAATTCAAAAAAATTGATGGATATCACTGTTATAAATGATTACTTGTGGAGCCGTAATCATGCTTTAATAGTGTTGTAAAAGATTACAAAGCGCATTAATTAAACTTGTTCACATTTAATTTATTGCAAAGTGCATTAATTTAAATTGTTAATATTTTAATTTATTCCTCTTGCTCTTATTTAGCATACTTTAAATTACCATAAAATGAAATTTGTTTACGATTATATCTTTCATTTCAAAATATCTCTGTTATTATATTTTTCAAACTGTTATTCGGTATAATGCTTAGAATATGGATATGTTTATAATATGTTCCCATATATTACAAGCATGTCTATAATTTCAATATGAGTAGTCAGTATGGTTTTTTTTTTTTTTTTTTGTATTGTTCGATAAATGTGGACATTTTTTTTTTTTTGTTTGTTTTTCTTTGATCTTTCATTGAATGAAATATATTTCAGTTGTTTACAATAAATACATTTTTGTGAATTATAAAAATTAAAACTTTTTATGCTCCCTTTTCATCTTATTTTGATAAATACAATAGTGAATTTTAAAAAATACTTGATTAGCTTATATTTCAAAACGATCTGCATTGCCATCTCATTAATTTTAGTAAACATAACTTTAATATTTCGATATATTTTTTCAATAATATCCATATGAATCATATACATTACAACTTATCATCATCATCCAGTAGCACGATAGCCCGTGGTGGCCAAGGCTTTCCTCTTGAAGAGATTTCCATGCATTCCTCCTGGGTGACAATAATCCTCCAATTCTTAACCTTTAGTACAAAAATCTTTTCAACTGCGTCTATCCATCGCAACCTGGGTCGTCCTCTTCCTTTTTTGTCCCTCAGGCTTTGCCAAATGAGCCTTTTTACAGGTTTTAAATCATTCATTCTAAATACAAGCAGCCCAGTTTAATCTATGGATCGTAATAAATTTTTATAATATCTGGGTCTTTATAGCATTTATAAATTTCTGTATTGTTACCATCTTCTCCAACAATCCCTTTCCCTAACACCTAAGAATAGCCCTTAAAATCTTCAGCTCTAATAACCCAAATGGGCCTCATCAGATTCTGCCAAAGTCCATGTTATAGAGCCATAGACCAAAATAAGTCTAATAATGATTTTATATAACAAGAATTCATCATGCATAATTTAAAAACATTTAACTCAAATGTATCAAAGAGCAGAAGTAAACATATGAACGACCCAATGAGCAATCTGCTATCACTCTATTTAAATTAAAATGTACGGGCAAAAATCAATCGTCATTGTAAAGGCAAGAAAATTTGAAGAAATACCAAAAATAGGCCTCATCAGATCTTTCCAAAGTCCACGTTCCTTCTTGTGAGTCATAGACCCAAATAGTCTAATAAGGATTTTATAT